>JAWZYV010005106.1:0-10809 GCA_038373885.1 Cheiracanthium punctorium | reverse complement strand
TCCTAAACTACGTAAAATATATTAATCGTTGTAGCTTAACTTTGATATTTTAATTTAGGATATAATGCCCATGTTTACAAAAAGGATAGATTTTTATTGAAATGGCTTTAATCTAACATGATCTTAATCCATAAGTCCCCATTTTTGAACGTGGAATGAAACACGTGTCCCCACAATTCGGTATTCCCCTAGCACCCTCCCTGGTTTTATCTTATCGGCAAACTGGCCAACTCTTATTGTACCGGCTCTGTAGGGCCTCAAGGCACTTTCTTATCTCAATTTCTGTTATCAGCAATATGGCGTGCACGTGGATTTTACTTCAATCATTGTTTTGTGAATTATGTGAGTATTTTTATTATTTTCACCTCTCGCGTGTACAAGTACAGGGTAAGTGTAATATTTTCTATTATTTTAGTTACATATAAGTTGATACCGTAATTCTAATTGAAAATAATTATGCGGTTCTTATAGTTGCACTTTTGATGTGTTGTACTTTTAAGTGTGATTTTTTTTTGTTAATGCATGTTTTTCTGTATTTTGGTGTTTTGCAAAATTTTAAGTGGGTAATCCAGTGTAATTAATAGCAATAGGCATTATCGGTAGAAGTACTTTATGCAGTTTGTATACGAAAACTGGGGTTTGAGGGTTTTCCCCCCTAATAGAAAATAAGGCATGTATGGTATCTATATTTCAGTAAATTCTAATTAAGATTACATTTTCGCTTGCTAACTAATTTTATCCTACATAAAATAGTATTGTGAATCTGGTAAATTGTTATAAGAAAAAAAATTACTTTTAAAGCGTTTAATATCTTCAAATGTGTTTTGTTTTTAGTGTCAAAATATTATGTCTATTTTCAGCATATGAGGATAAAAATTAATGAAAATGTGCTAGTTGGACCGGGAATTAGGGATAATGTATTTTAAATCATTTCTCTATGTTCCGGTCTTGCTAGCCGTATAGATGGTGGTACTTTGTCCAGAGACTAGAAGATTTAGAACGATGTCCCTTCACGTAAGTAAAAACCTTGTATTTTTTAGTTTAAGTAATGATTTGCGATTTAAACTATCTAAGTATTGAAAGATATTTTATGTACATGCAGTATAAAACTGTGCTAAAACGTATCTTCAATTTTTATTTCCAATAGTTCAACTTTCTAACAATAGTACTATCTAGTCTAAAAGTTTGTGCTAGTTAAGCTAACCTTTCTATAAAATAGGTTAAGTGCATCAATAAAAAGGTTGATTCATGTATAAAATTATGCTTTCATAGTCAAACTGAACTTAGTGTTGCACATAAACAATCTAACTTGTATCGTATTGAAATTCTATAAATCAAGTTATACTACTTGGGATATACAATAAAAAAATATTTTGTAGGATTACTAAAAATGGAATTTTTTCTCTAATTGATCTATAGAAAATATAAACTAGTATAATCGCTGTCTAAAATTTATCAAAACTGTGTTGGTAAGAAAAAATGTTTAAATACTTTGTTTGTGCTTTAAGGCAAACCTGCACGCGGGGGTATCTGCCTAGGATGAGGGATGCCTTGTTAGGAAGACTTTCTAAGGGGATCTAACGCGTATTCATGCATTTCGTATACAAAAACTTGAGTTTTTTGGGATATATGGTTAAAGTGGTTTTCTCGCAATAGAATATAAGACTATATCATTATTTGTAAAAATCTTTCTATAGTATAATTTTCTCACTTGCCTAGCAGTAGATTAAATGTATTGATATCCTACTTTAATGTTAAACGGCTACAAAAATACGGTATACAAAAAATTAAAACTCTTGATTAAATTTTTTTTTCTTGATAAATTAAAAACACTTGATTAAAATTTTTTCCTGATAAATTAAAAACATTTGATTAAAAAAATATTTGTTGTAAATTTATATTTTCTCACTTGCCTAACCGTAGAAGAAATTTGTAGAAAATATATGGGTATCCTAAATCTACTTTAATGTTAACGGCTACTTAACAAAAATACGGTATACAAAAAATTAAAAACACTTGATTAAATTTTTTTTTTCTTGATAAATTAAAAACATTTGATTAAAAAAAATTTGTTGTAAAATTATATAACTTAAAATTAAAACTTGGTTAAAAAATATTTGTTGTAAAATTATTTCACTTAAAATTAAAGTTCGTAGGCCTCCTGGGGATGTTGTTCATTTCTTTGCTCCACATAGTTAATTATTATTTAAAGAAACAAAAACAACAACGCATCCTCTGTGCTACGCCCTGTCTCCATTCATGCGAGGCTAGCGTGATGGGGAAAGGCACAGTAAGAATTTTTATTTGAAATGAGGCGGTAGACGAGTTCTACCGGGCGGCTGGTGGGTCCTCATTTTATAATAATATTTTTTATTTCAGGTTTGATTCATAAAGTATAACTTATTTAAAATTATGTCAAAGTTTTCATGAGAGAATACATCGCAATCTGAAAATTTTTCCAAGTTCCCTTATTTGAGGAATATCTTAATGTCTGAAAATTTTTCCAAGTCTCCTTATTTAAAAAATATGTTAAAGTCTGAAAAATTACAAGTCCCCTTATTTGAAAAATATGTCACAATCTGAAAAAATTACAAGTCTCCTTATTTCAAAAATATCTTAAAGTCTGAAAAAATTACAAGTCCCCTTATTTCAAAAATATCTTAAAGTCTGAAAAAATTACAAGTCCCTTATTTGAAAAAAGGAAAAAAATCTTATCAGTCCTTTGAACATCCGGTCTTAGCATCCGCTCCCCACATCCGGTCCGACCACGCCCCCCTTCCCCGCTCAGCCTAGGGAACGCATCCGAACGGATCCGCAGAATTAACATGGGATCCGCATGGGCAGAACTCTTATTTATCTACTACTGGTCTTTTTTTCCTGGGAACGGAAAATGGTCTTGCATTTTCATCTGTACTACATCATTGGCTTTGAAAGAGGTGATCCTTACTGCCAATAGTGTCTGCGACGTGTTCATGACGTCTACGTCAACCCTGGGCGTGAACAGCATGTTGTTGATGTAGCCGTTCTTGAACAGTGCTATCATCAGGTTTGCCCAGTCGAAGTTGGATTCCTCCCACTCTTCGGCGATCAGGGGCCAGCCACCGAACTTCTGGAGATCGGAGAGGAGTTCCGAAGAGCCAACGAAATTTCTGTGTACTGAAATGAATGGGTGGAATTGTTTTTAGTCATTGAAATAATAGCGATTGCATGATGCTAAAAAACTCGGAATTTTCTGGTGACATTTATTTTATTTTATGTTTAACCCTTTGAGGCGCAACCCTTCCCCAATGCTGAAAAAAGGGAAGCCGTTGCCATCGCTCGACTTAACTACCAGCAAGAGGGCGGACGATCGAAACGTTTAGGGATGGACGCGAGACGACTTTTTGCGAGACGAGACAGAGATTTACAGCTTTTTTGCGAGACCAGACAAACATTTTTAACATTATGATATAGGGATTTTTGCGAGACGAGACAAGCTTTTCGGCTGTTTTGCGAGACGCGAGACACCAATTCTTCGTCTCGCGTCCATCCCTAGAAACGTTCATCGCGTGCCACAGATCGAGAGACCCTTCTTTGACGACAGCTGGCTGTGCCGCACAGCCAGCTGCGTCATTTTTGACGAGTGCCACAGATGTTTTGATCTGTGGCACGCCTCAGAATAGATTGGATTACTATAAAAATAGTTGCGGGTGACATAGCTATACGATAATCCTTTACTTTTTAGCACGATATCTCCGCCGTCAAAAAAGGATCACGATTCTTTTGAACAGCACGGACATCTGCTGAAAAATGGAAGAATGCGAGAACAGCTGGATAGATTGCTCAATGCTAAAAAAAGGGCAGCCGTTGCCATCGCTCGACTTAACAACCAGCAAGATGGCGGACGATCGAAACGTTCTTCGAGTGCCACAGATCTTTTGATATGTGGCACTCGTCAAAAAGGACGCAGCTGGCTGTGCAGCACAGCCAGCTGTCGTCCAAAAAGGGTCTGTATGTCTGTGGCACGCGATGAACCTTTCGATCGTCCCCCATCTTGCTGGTAGTGAAGTCGAGCGATGGCAACGGCCGCCCTTTTTTCAGCATTGGATAATCTATGCGGCTGTTCTCGCATTCTTCCATTTTTCGGCAGATGTCAGTGCTGTTAAAAAGAATCGTGACCTTTTTTGACGGGAAATGACGTGCTAAAAAGTAAAGGATTCTCGTGGAGCTATGTCACCGGCAACTATTTTTATAGAAATCAAATCTATTCTTCGTGACTGGCAACAGTCAAAACGTCAGAGTTTGGTGTTCCCAGAGAGGGAACACTTTGCGTTTAAGGGTTAAGGCACGATGCTGAAATAGAGCTCATTTGAAAAAAACATTATCTGCACTTTCTGATGATTGAAAATTGTCTAATGAAAACTGAGTTTTAAAAAAAATGGTCGGAAAATGAATAAAATATAAAAATATCTACAAAAATAATAATCATTTTAATTTTTTTCAGCGACTGTCTCGTGTGCTATTTAGTCAGCTTGCTGAATTTGGTCCAGCAACGAAGAACAGACAGACAAAAATTAAAGCTTTTTTATCTATAAACAAACTCTAATTGCTTTTTAATTTGTATAAAAGAGTTGCAACTTTAGTTATATTTTTAATTTTCAACTCTTTAAAGTTGAAATATTCCTTCGTATAATAAACACCTTGTACATTTTATCAGTGTTGGGTGCAAAAGAGAAGCGCTGAAGCGATTGATTACATCGTTCTTTAGCAAATTTTTAGAACCTTGTTTATTTGATTTCAAGCATATTGCCGTTAGAGGCATAGTGTTCTGCGAATTCTTCAAATTATTAAAATATTCTTGTTCTACTATATTCTCCATTATTATGAAAATATTTTTCGTTTTTATCAAACTATTAAATAAATGTGCAGATTTGGGTAAAAGAAGAATTAACTAGAGTTTTACCCCTTGTTTGTCGTATAACTCGTTAGAAAATGTACCCATTTGCTTAAGAACTTGCTTAGAACGGTATAAATTTGAATGAGAATGGTATACACTTTCATCTTTTATTGTATCAATATACCTTTTCTTCAAGAACTATATCGAGTCTAATAATTAACTAATAATTTGGTACTATTTGCTTAGAGTACATTTTTGTACTGAACAGTGAAGCTCATTTATAGAATTCTATAACTCCATTTTGCAACATGCGATGATATCATATGCTAATTGAACAGTGAAGTCAAAAGAACATAGTTTTGTTCTAATATTATTACGTAAGTCATGCTTGCTGGCAGTCGATGGCTATTTCGTTTCACATTCATCTTTTATAAGTTAACAAAATTTTTGAAGTTTTTTGCATTTGCATTGACTGAAAATGCCAAAAAAGGAATGTTCATAAGAGGCTTTGTTTCGAAAAGCTCATGGTTCAAATGATGATCATGGGATGATAGCGTCAAATGGAATTTAAACACTGTCATCATCGTTGTTACCATTACATACCAATAACTTTTTTTTTCTGATTCTGTTTTCTAAATATCCCCACCTAAAAAGAAATTGATACTATCCTTTATTTGATAGTTTCTAACAAATTATGATTTCAATTTATCTGTACGTCCATCGAAAATATTCATCGATTGCTACGAAAATGATACAGGGTGGGCAAAAAGTCCGTAAATGAAAAAAAAAAAACATGAAAAATCGAGATGCACAACTAGATGTTACAACATTCTTATATATGAAATTTCATAATAGTTTTTGAGATTTGAGAGTTAAATACGCACACACATACACCAAAAGTCGCCAAGCTTGGCGACTTTTGGCATAGTTCTTGAGCACGTGACCGTGGTCGGACCATTACCTAACTTGTGTGGTAGGACGGTATTGTGCTTGAAATGGATGAATGCCCCTAAAATTGCTATTGACCGTAATGTATTGGAAATCTTTTGAGTGTTCCTGTAGCAGAACTATAAATGAAAAAGACACTTTTTTTAATGGAGAAATTCATTTTCTAACTCTTTACAGCATATATCACTTCTGAGTCGTTTGAAATAGCCCAATACCTCTAAAAAACAAAAAACGCTTTGATGAATTTCTGCCCATAGAGCGTAATGTATTTCGAATCTTTTGGGCGGTCCTATAGATAAACTATCCAGTCGAATGGAACCGAAAGGGGAGGTGCACAACTAGATGTTACAACAATCCTAAATATAAAGTTTCAACATTCAACGCCTAACAGTTTTTGAGATATGCGAGTTTAATGAATTTCGGCCCATTGAGTGTAATGTATTTCGAATGTTTTGGGCAGTCCTGTAGATAAACTATCCAGTCGAATGGAACCAAAAGGGGAGGTGCACAACTAGATGTTACAACAATCCTAAATATCAAATCTCAACATTCTAAGACCCATAGTTTTTGAGATATGCGAGTTACATACATACGTACGTACAGACGGCATGGAAAAACTGGCCACAGTAGACTCGCCACTGGTCAAAATGAGTTGCAGTCGCGTTAATAGGATCGTGCATGCTAGCCTACGATGAGATGCATCGAAAAAAATTTTTAAATTAAATTTAGAGGTAGTCAAAATCGGTTTTTATATCGAAATTTGGCCCCCAAAATTTTTCGGGATCACATTACTTCCTTATACTACGCACAAGGAAGTAAAAAAGTGAAAAAATATCCAACGGACGGCTCTGGATCAGGCATATTTGTGTGAAAAAAAAGATCCGCTTTCTACTATTACATTTATGCAAGATGGAGCAGCAAGTCACACTGCTATTCCAGTCAAGAAATTCCTGATACAGACGTTCTGGGAAAGAGAGAATCATTAGCATGTGTTGTTTCCATAGCCTCCTCGGTCTCCAGATCTGACACCAAGAATCTGACACCATCTGAGCAAACTTTTGGCTATGGGGATATTTAAAATCCCGGGTGTATCATTTCCTTCCTTCCAATTCGTCAGAATTGAAAGAGGCAATCCTCTGAGAGATGTCATGTATCTGTCTGGATATGCTGCACCCTGCCGTTGCTGGATTTGTGACAAGCCTGCAACGTGTTATCACTTGTGGTGATGGAGATATGGAACACATATTGCTATAATAAATGATTTGGTAACAGAATTGTTATTTGTGTTTTGTTGATGTTGTGTTGTGAATTTTTGTTATTTGTGTGCCATTTCTTTCACTTAAGTAGGACATGCCATCTATCGGCTGTTTTTTGAATTATTATTATTATTTCTTATCTTAAAAAAAAAATCCCTTGACTTATTCATGCTAAACCTGCAAACCGTTTTTTATTTTGGTTATTTTTTCGGGTTTTATGAATTTTTTAAAGTTTTTGCGTACTTTTTGCCCACCTTCTATATGTTATTGCAATATACTATATCATGCATCCTATTAAAAATAGGATGAAAAGTTTGTTTTCAAGAGAGCTCAAAAAGATAAATATACATGAAAGCTTAAATGCATTCGTTGTTTTAAGTGCATTTTTAGAGCCTTTTATCTATTTCTAACAAAATAAAATAAGCATAGATTATTAAATTTTATAAAATAGTGCTCACCGTTGAAAATGTTGTATGTTATGTTTTATAGCTTTTCAACTGCATCAGAATCATTGTCATAGATTTAGACTCTACAAATAGTGATTAAAAAATCTTAAAGTTTTTTGGCTTTATCTATCCACTCTTATCGTTGCAAAAGCACGACGGCAGTGTTTCTCTTTACCCGACAATTTTTACTTCCTGTCATGTCTCTTTGCATATCACGTTTTAGCCTAATGCTTGCGGGAAATGCAAGGCCGGAAAAGCAATGCTGCGGCACAGCAGTGTTGGCCATAAACTAACATTCAACTGAAACTAGAACTAATTTAGTTAGTTGAATGGTAAATGACAATTATAAACTACTAATAGTTGTAAGTTGAAGGTTCAACTAACTCTGCTCGACTAAATTAGTTTCAGCAGAACATAAAACTAAGACTAATTTAGTTGAGGTGAGCTAGCCTAATTGCACCATCAACAAGCGTGTTATTAGTTGATAGTCCAAGCTACCGTACGACGTGGAGCAACGTACGTTACGATGCTACTTTCGTAAACAAGTAGCACCGTAAAAAACGTGTTAGAATGTTTCGTAATTAAATTTTAATGGATTCTAATATGCAGCACGCGAGTTAATGCATCATGTTAATTTTGAAAAATCTCGGCTGCATTTTTAATATAATGCGTTGAATGGTTACGAGTTAGTGATACATTTATGATAGGAGGGGAAGTTGGTCAAATTTAATATGTTTAAAGAAAAAGTGGAAATTGATGATCATGATGATAATAAGCCTTTATGGTGATGACCAGAAACAAAAAAAAACAAAAAAAACAAAACAAAAAAAAGCTTCTTGAAGTGTGAATGTATTCAATCTTCTGGATATCTCTTAACCAAATCACTTCGGGAAGAGTCAATGTTCACTCCATCAAGGTGGTGTTAATTCCCAACTTCTCACACTGTAGAGGATTAAATAATCACTCCTTTAGAGCTTGAATGCTTTGTCTGTCGTTTCATTCCTTTGGAATGATTATTCATTCTTTTAGTTTTAGTGTGCGTGCGGATGTATTTAAAGATGTATTTAAGTTCATGTATTAAAAAAAAAAAAAAAAAAAAAAAAAAGCTTACCTACCTTTGTTCATGCAAGATTGGAAAAATTTAGAAGCTTTCTTCTTATTCTCAAGTATTCTCAATGTATATTCTTTTTCTCTGCTAGGTCTTCGAGAATTTCTGTGGGAAGAAAAATTGTAATTCATTAATTTTCAACTAGCCGCAGGTTTCATAAAACTTTAGATGAGTACCTTTAAAAGTAGGTGCTGATTATCGCAGGGGTAAGAGGGGCATAGGCCCCAGGCCCCCGATTTTGAACGTCCACCACTAAATTATCAAAGTATGTGAGTTTAGTTTACGTTTTTTTTTTCTTTTTTCAATGTAGTAAATGCCTAATTTTTTTCAGTTATAAATTTACAAGTTACAAAAAGTGAAAATCCTCTTTTTTTAAATTCTACCTCTCCATAGAAAAAATATCACAGCAGATTATCGATTTCTGCAAAAAGAAGTGGTAACTAAGCACGGAGATTTTAAGTGATTACGGTTGCTGGACCTACTGAAGTTTTTTAAGTGGCTACCCAGCGGGAATGGGGCCCCAATAAATAGAAATTGACCGACTATGATTATTAAAAGTATGAAAAAGTCAGGCTTTTAGTTGTATTTTTTAAGTCTTCGTTTTTAATAAAGCTTAATTTTATAATGCTGTTGTTTCATATGTTTATAATGTTCGTAAACATTCTCATTTATTTAATATTAGTATATTTCCTTTTAGATGCATTTAATCATGACAAAGACTTAAATGCGAACAGAGAAAAAATACATAAAGTAGTTGTCAGACACAGTAACGATATGCAAGGGGCCCCCCATTCAGACTTCTGCCCCAGGCCCCGTTTTGTCAGAATCAGGCCCTGTTTAAAAGATAATAGAAAATTATGTTATCATCTATACGAGTTCACCGCTTTCTGAAAAAAAGAATACACAATGTAAAAAAGGCACTCTGCCTGTATTAGCATGTGTTTTGTTTACACTTCGTACACGCACACACATACACACACTAGCCCTGTAAAACTATAATCTCTATACACACCAAAATCAACGCCGGTCGTAAGAGGGTGGTCTAAAATATATATGTCGAATTTGAGCTCAATCGAATCCACCACTTAGGAGGTCCCCACACATGCATGCATACGTCGCCATAAAAATAGCATAAATGAATTCAGAAGACCTCAAAGCGTATAAATACATCGAAATATCAAAGTCCAATGTTTTAATCGTTACAATACTTTGTTATTATTATTGTTGTTGTTATTGATTTTCTTAGTTTAAAAAAATACGGCAAAGTTGTATTGAAACTGGGATGGATGTTTCTTGTAATTTGTATAAAAATTATTTATCGCCAGACTATTTTTGCAATCTAAAACCATACAACTTTCATTGAGTATTATCAGTTAAACCAACCCCAAGAGTAAAAACCTTAGCTAATTTTATAGCGAGGTGACGTAATGCAAACCTTTTACTCTCAAAAATATATTCTTCGACAACTTGGTGAACTGTGAATTAACCGATGAGATCAAGTGATGGTCTTTAATCCAGTTACCGCAGACGAAAGAGTAGAAGTCTGTGCAAGGATCGACGCTCAAGTTCATAGATCTTATGAGGTTCGAAGCTGAAAAAAGAAAAACAAGAATAATGTAAATATTGTGTCAAAAGGCAATACCATTCGCGAATGCGCTACTGCGTAAGGAATGGTTTAACAGGCTCGATCATTTCGCCGTAAAGAGGCAATGATACAGTTTCTCCCGTCAGTGTGCACCGTTACTTCCTGGCATGGGTTTTGAATGGCCCCAGCGACTGCACAAGTACTGTTTGCCCAACGATAAAAGACCGGCTTTGGCACGCTGCCAAAAAAAAAAAAAAAAAAAAAAAAAAAAAAAAAAAAAAAAAAGTGTGTGCGTGTAATCTTTATGCGCGATTGAAGTAAAACTTCTTTGACGTTGTGTTGTATTCAGTTACAGCCAGATTCATTTTCTTTGTGGTGTCTATCCCCATGTTCTTAAACCGTTGTTCCGTCTGGAGGTGGGTTAGGTTATCCTTTAACTGTGTTCTGAAAGCGGTTGCAGCCAGGTTTGTTTATTTTTGGTGTTCCATACTTGTGTTCTTAAACCGTTGTTCCGTCTGGATATCGGGTTTAGCACCAGGAAGTGTCCGTTTTGAAATATTATTCTTTCACAGTTTTCCTAAAACGTTTTC
>JAWZYV010005105.1:0-10781 GCA_038373885.1 Cheiracanthium punctorium | reverse complement strand
TCAGGCATTTTCAAATGAACCACCAAAGTGGTTCAAGGGGTATGGCATTGCTTGTAGCTCTCTGTTTTCACCGGTTATTTGGTGAAACATTGAACTTATATTTATAACAGTGAATCGTTGTTTTGTTTGTGCTTAAAATTGTTTCTTATATGATTATCAATAGAGTTTTGTGCTTGTTATGCATTAATATAGGCTAAAAACCATTAAAACTGAGTATTTTTGAGTGGAATCAAATGATTATTTGCCGTAGCTATAATTATCTATAATTTTATAAATTTGCATTCTGTTATATTTAAAGTTGTATTATTTTTTGTTCTCTTTTTATCAAAGTTCTTAATTTCTTTTTTTTTCTTTCAGGTAAGTGATATTTATATCAAAGTATCTCTTAACCAAGGGGTGAGTGCAGCGTATTCAACTACCTTCTAAAGACAGTTTAATATGCACATAAATATGTATCGACTATCAAAACGTATAAAAAAGTCATTTACTGTAACGTGTATACGTTGACCTATAAAAGCTTGGTTTTAATTTAAAGTAAAGCTGTGTTCGCGGAAGTAGTGTATAATTATCTGACATAATTAAAGTTCATTTCTTTTCTCATTCATGTAGAAGAATTGAGCATTTTAAAAACAAAACAGCAAAAATTATATGAACAGAACTGTTGTCGCCTAAGATTCAATCTGAACTGAAACTGTTTATTACTTCTTTGTGAATATTTCAAATTTATTATTATTTCGCTTGAAATTAGTTCACAGTTATTTACCCGATGGATTTTTTTTCCCCTTCTTCAATGCGGAACATCTGGAAAAAAAAAAGTTAAACATTTTTGTTTTGCTAAAAAGCAATTTAATCTGAACTCAGTTTTCATCGTGAAAATTTCAGTAAAAATTTATTTATCTACTATCCATGAACATGAATTACTCAATACTTCCATAAAAAAAATTTCTGAGTTAAGTTGTCGTTTGGTCAGTTCAATAAATAACCTAATAATTTTCGACCAAATCACGAACTATTATCCCTACTTTTCCTACTTCCCTACATCCGCAAAATAATTATGAACACTATGCAAACTTTCAAAAGAATGCATTAGCAAATTCATAATTTTCTCGCCAGTTAATGTGTTCGCCGAATTCTCTACTAAAATGCATTCAAATGTGTTAGAATATTTCATCTTTGTTTTCCGCAGTCTGTTTACTTAATGTATTTTGATATTCAACGGGTGAAGTATAATCAAAAGTTATTATCTCAAAGTTTCCTTTTCTTTCCGTTATTCCACCAATTTTCTATCGCGTCATAGTTGTAAGTCTCTCATTTCTTGACACAAATTCCGTAAGTTTTATTTTCACTATTTTAGAAAAAAAAAAATATATGTTTTTATAAATATGACTGGAAATACCACGATTTTTGATAGAATAAAGAATGTTCTTTGTGGGAGAATTAATTATTCAAGAATTCTGAATTTACAACGTCAGTGGTCCGAGAATATAATATAGGCACACAGGTATCGATTGCCGTCTTTTATGCGAAAAAAAAAAGGGCAGGTGGCAGTTAAACAATTTTTAAATTCAACATTTTGCTAATCTTAATCCTATTCCATAAGAAGCTGTATTATGTGCTTTCTCGAACTATAAACGATGCATATGATGCATGCTGTGTATACCCCTAGAACAAACTCTTTGACGTAGGATCGCGTTGAAAGGTTCATTAGGAGATGCAAATTCGATGGATTCAGTAGGTATCTAGGTAAGACACCTGCCATGGATACCACTTGAAAGGGGGCGCAGATTTTCATTGAGTGTCCGACGCAGTTGCAAGGACACGGCGACAGCGGTTTACCTTTCCTTCTGTACTCATTCGTTGCTTTCCGCCATGGGTCTTTGAATGGCCCTGCTGCAGCCCAGCGCATGCGCTTCTTTCGGTGCGTTAATCTCGCAGTGGTGTTTCCTTTCAAGTGTCGTCCATGATTCGTGTTCGTGCTTTACCTGCCCTTGATACACCATTATCCACTGCGCATCTTCCAACAGGCATGGACACTTTGGAAAATGGGTTGCTGTGCAAGGGGTAGAAGAAAGTTTTGTTGTTTTGATTGCAGCCGGAAGCGTTCCAATTTTCTCTACATCAATCAGATGTTTCGTGTCATGAATGATTTGGAAGTTACGGATTATTTCTCCTCTGAAGAAAATGGAAGGGTGGATCGGATTGAAGACGCGAAAAAGAAAACCCTGAGACGGGGTCGTGTTTCAAAGCGCACGAGCGTCATCGTCTCTTATTTGCTCTCTGAATTTTTTAATCTTTTTATTCTTCCTTGAAAATGCAGTGCAATGCAACCGTGCGTCCTCAATCATTTAAATGAGTGTCGTGTCATTCGGGAAAGAAATTTCAACAGCTGCGTGCCTTGGCCAGTCTGAGATTGGGCGATTCATAAAACGCTTCCATCCGGTGTTCTCTCGAAGAAAACTCCATTTACAGATGAGGATGTTTTGGTGTCTTCATCGTCTTCCTTTTAAATAACGTTTCATTAAACACCATTAAAGAAGTGGTGGCTCGATCAGTTATAAAGGGATTACTTAAACACTAATATTTTGGGGGTGGTACTTCTAAAGAAAACAAAACCATAATTTGAAGTAGAGATGTAACGGATAGTGATTTGGCCGAATACCGAATATTCGGCCAATAGCTCAGGCCGAATATCGAATATTCGGCGGCCGAATATTAAAAATTTTTAAATTTCATTTTAGTTGTCAATAAAATACCTCTTTTCAATTTTGTAATAAATACTAAAATTCGTTTTACATTATTTACAGGTACTTAAAAACACACAATAGTATATTATCTGTAAAACTAAAAAATCTTGGTCATGAAAAAATATATTTTACAAAGTTAAACACCAATGGCTGCATAATTATATTTTGAAATATTCATAATTTAATAAATATGCTATAGTAAATGTGATTAATCTGGTAACTATACATAATCACATCATGTTTTGGGCCTTACAGCCTCTGAGCAAAACATGGCCTCACCATGGCACAGTGGTTATTTCACTAAAAATGGTAGACGATCGAAGTGTGAAGGTCCCGGGTTCGGGTCCCATCGCGCGGCTGTCGAGCTAACGGTCTGGAGTTTTGGTAGGTTTTCTCCAGATGTAACGTGAATACGCGTTAGAACCCCTTAGAAAGTCCTCCTACCAAGGAACCCCTCATCCTTGGCAGATCGCTCTGTTTTAAGGATATTTCGTGGGGTGGGCTTTAGTTCCCACAGAAGGCTCTATCTCCTGTTCTCGCGACAGGGAATTTAATTTTTTTTAGAGAGCCACCTTAGCCCTCTCCCAGTTACAAAAAATATTAGAAACTACATATTCCAGTTAAAAAAATTAATTTCATGCACGATGAGTCATATTGAAGTACGATAACGGATTTTTAGATAAAATTTTACATCGACTGTTTGTAGTGCTGATCGCAACTTCGCAATACCAATTAGGGATGAGGCTGCTGTGACTGAAACGACCACCCATTTTTGTTAATTTCCCCAATTTTGCAAATTTAGAGCCTTGAAAGTCAAACAACTCTTTATAGTTTTTTCAACTTCAAATTATGGTTTGTTTTTATTTTAAAAAATGAACTTTCAACTGTATAATAACAGAATCTTAACTATAATTATTATAAATTAATTGTTTTATTAAATTTATTTTACACACATATTGTTTAATTTTTTTAAACTTCGAAATCATTTTTTTATAGCAGTACATTTCCCAATACAGCTAAGCACAGCTACATGAACAAAAATTGTTAGAGCACTCTATGTGGCAGGAAAAATACTTTTTTTTTTGTCTCTATCACTTTTTAAGTTGAGTACGCTCTTTTTTTAAAAATAAAACACTCATTCAGAAATATCCTGTAGTTAATGCAAATGTTTAATTATTAAAACGTTTCTTTTCTCAATCTTTACTCTCCTCGAAATTTCCAACTACTTTTCAACATTTCAACTACCTTTCCACATTTATCTCTCTCATGAATCTCCCCCAAACCCTAACTGAACTAAAAAAAAAGTTAAATCTATGTACTTACATTTCTTTTTGTGCGTGGGGGAGAAAAATGAAGTCTGACCATTCAAGCGCGTATATTCAGGAATAAATGACCAGGGGAAAATCCGCAGATGACCGCACGGCCTGCGGAAATAGATATCTTTTCTTGACTGCCTCTCGCTGTTTGCAAAAGCCTCGATTGTACTGGGACTATCGATTTGGAGAGACCCGGCATTTTATGTTCCAGCGGTGACAAACTGGGTGATAGATGCCGATGTTTTAAAACATACTTTGTTGAGAATTACCGAAGCAAGAATGTTTTCCGCGCCACGGATGTGCTTTTGGACATAGCTGTTATGCAGTAGTGATAAATGTTGGATTGGGATTCGAGTGGAGTTGAGTTGGGGGTTTAAAGCGATTTTTCGTCTGGAGTGTTACTGTCGATTATGTATGACATGATGTATTAAATTACTTTCGGAAAAAAGACTGTATAAAACAATTAGAAATTATAGGCTAAATTAAGGCTGCAATAGCGTAGCCAGAAAAATTTTTTAGGGGGGGTTTAGGCACTGATGTAACGGATAATATACATTATGGATCGCATTTTTCATGCCAATAATAGAACTCTGCTAAATTTTACGGGGGGGGGGGTTTCTGACACCCCCTGGCTACGCCACTGTAAGGCTGATATGGAATGCGACGTTTGCAATTTACTCGGTACAAGATGTCCGCTCGGCCGACTTCTGAAGGCTGAACGAACACTGAAGGAAGCCCACGTGTCTTTAATGTTGACAAAGGGAAAACGGTATTTCTGGAGCAACAGGAGTAAAAAGAATGTTTTCTTTTGCTCGAAACTGAAGAAAATTGGCCAATACAATGTGGGGATGAGGGGACATTTTTGTGCTAGCTTTACGACTTGGGGTATGCATCAACCAGTAGCGTAGCCAGGATTTTATTTCGGGGAGGGTTGTGTATTAAATTATATGCTAAGTAAAGTGTGTCATTTCGGGGTGGGGGGTTGCAGCCCCCCACTGGCTACTCCCCTGACATCAACAAACTATAATTCTAGTTTATTCGTCATTTTGTGTATTTAGATAAAGGAAAAACTACATCTCTTTCGAAGACATTTCACAATGTCGCTTTGCATTACTTAACATAGGAGACGCGGAAACTGCTTATCCTTAAACAGCCTTGATATGGAGTTCACGTGGAGCGTATCTGAACTACAGCTCCACGGAACATTGCAATGATCGATTTTAATAGGACTCCAGTATCATCGAACCGAAGGTCACTGTAGACATTGTGCAGTTATACTACTAGTTTAAAAAAGTTTGAGGGAATTTCTAAATAAAATAAATTTATTTTATTTACAACAGTATAAGCTACAAGTACAAGGCATTCAAAATAGTCTTCTACAGAATTCATGCATTATTCCAATTTATCAGCTATTTTTCAAAATCCACTCCTGGAATCATAACCTTTTCCTTTTTAGAAAATTCTTTTTAACTACCTCCACGCATTCTCTATAATTTCCTAAGAATTTCCGCAAATCATTTTTAGCCGTCAAAACAACTAAGAATCAACAAGAGCTATATCAAACCAGTAAATTGTATGATAAATTGATTTGAAATATAGAAGTTCGTTGATTGTTAGTCGTTTTCTCGACTAAAGATCCGGTATTTTTTCCGCGAACTTTTTGAATGTAACACCACATGTATATGTGGTGTTACATGACCACATATACATGTACACAGTATATGTGGTCTTGGTTTTCCTCTCCAAATTTTAAGCAAAGCTTTGTGTTCTCTAATTATATACACTGTAATAAATATTTTTACTGCGTGTTTGTGCTTGTGAGTTTATTCGACTCCTCTTCAATAAAACTTAACGCAACAATCAACCGTCACGCAACAGAAGACGTGGAGGCGTTATGAATTTTGCCCAGATTCATCTTAAAGTTCGCGTTTATTATTATTACTATCATAGGCGCACACACGGATAGGGCTTTAGAGGTTATAGTCCCCCTTTTCTAAAGTTGATGAATTAAAAGTAAAAATCTGAAAAAAATAGAGAATTGTCACCTAATAAAATGAATATATAAATTAATGTATAAAATATATGAACTAAGATAGTTAATTTCAAAATAGTTTTCAAATTATTTCAAAAGTATTTTCGACAAAATTAGTTAGCCGTAATGATAATACGACTACCGTGATAAATAAGTACTCATAGTTGGTACATATACAGTTTAACTTATTGATAACATCATTAAAAAGACAGATAATTATTTATGATGCTATAACCGAGTACCGTTATGAATGTTCTGTTTTGTCAGTGAGAGAGTCAGAATAGTTTGACGTTGTAAGAGATTTGTCACTATAAAAGAGTTCAACTATATTTGTAACTCCCCTAAACTAAAGTACTGGATGCGCCACTGATTCTTACTATTACTATTATTTATTAAAGAAAATAGTGTAAAAAGTTGATTGTAGTAAACTCCTTTCAGAATAGGCTGTGTAATAAAAGTTATAACAAATTACGATGCATTTAAACACATAGGAGTGCTTTAATGGGAAACAGGATAGTTAAATTGCTGTAGAGCTACTTTCTGTGATCATTATATACATTGGAATATTTTGACGTTATTTTCGTAGAAGACGGGATGATAATAAGGGGATGAGAGTAGAAAATTATGGACTGTGTCAAGATACATTTGAACACTTTCCCGATTTTATAGATGGAAGAGGAGGTAATGAGAGGACGAAAATGTGACAAGTTGCATTCAGAAACTGGTTAACAATTGAGATGGTTAGTTCGGAAGAACAGATAATGATAGGAGTAAAATGTTGCAAACTGTAATTGTCAGTGTTAGATTATTATTCGCTACAGCAGACAAAGGAAGTGTTACAAGCAGTGGCGCACTCAAAATTTTAGTTTTAAAGGGAGGCGGAGGGATACAAATGCAGTTGAACCCACTTATAGTGACCTTGTTTATATTAACAACTCTCTTATAAGGTAAAAATATTTTCTATTACTCGCCCATAGAACTCCCGCCTCTATTAACGTAACTTTATTATACCGTCATAAACAATTATCTGGTCTATAGAGTGACGTTATGACCGAGTTTAGTTGTATATCATGTACTGTGTGTAAGTACAATGAGCTCTCGTTAGTACGGACCTGAAAGGGAAGCCTTTCCTTTGTCCGCAATAACCAAAGTTCTCATTAAACGAAGTAAACATTTCTATGATTAAAAAATAAGTCCTTGTATTGAATATATAAAATTAAGTTTTAAAGAAAAATTTAATAAATTACAATCGAGTCTAAAAAGAACCTTTTCTTAATTTAGCAGCTTTAATTTAAAAAAAATCAAGTTAATAAGACAGTATTGCAACACAAGAAAATCAATTTCTCAGAGCAAGCATAAAATACGCAGAAATTGTCGTACTTACATTATTTAAAGTAATCCAGGACTTTTCCTTGTGACACCTGAGTAAGTAATTATCTTATCAGATCATTTTCTAATTTTTGAATACAGTCGATAATTTGGTTGGTGTGTGAATTTTGTGAAAAATAATTATCCGCATTATCCGAAGTGTTGTATTCATTATCCGATGTTCCCAACATTAACTGTGAACAGGACAGAGAAAATAAAATTGTCCTCAGTAACCGCAGATCCTTCTTAAGCGGAGACGCACTAACGAGACTTGATAAATATGTATTTATTTAATAAATAACTTTTTTTGTGTAAAAAGGGCTTCGAAATAATTTGAAGAATTTTAAGGATAAAATATTTTAATTCATGAATTAAAGCCAATTTTCTCCTTTTTGAAAAAAATTGATATTTTCACTTTTATCTCTTCCTCCTTTAGGTGACTTTAGTCCCTATAGTCTCCTCCATGGGTGAACCTTTGGTAACAAGTACTCAGATGCTTAAAATGCAAAAAATTATCTCAAAAAATTATCTCGGATGTATTTTAAGCATCTGAGATAATTTTTTGAGGAAAATTGAGAACCCTTTCAGCAAAACATTATTGACTTTCAGTATTGCACTTGTAATAAAATGTTAACATTACCTACGTTTTACCGAATTTCAGGGCTTCTTTGGAAATATTTCCAAAATAACATCCATACTTATTTGTGATAGTGTTGAAATATTCTCAATAAAATGCTACTAGTAATGGAATATTGGCGCAACAATTAGTTTAAAAAAATTCTGACAATTTATCCCACAAAAAAGTTGTACATAGAAATTATATATTTATATAGTTTCCCATTAACTGTACTCTCATATTTATTTAGCTGAAAACAGTAAAGAAATTGAATTTCTCAATAAATATAGCAGCCTTACAAAGAGGAAATTGATGTCATACTCTAACCACACTCTTGTGTTCCTAGCAGCAGTTCAGAGCTAGCAACAAGCTGTATCGATTGGAGTTGTCAATAAAATAGGATATTTCTAGGCTCGATGATAGCGAATTCGCAAAGTACACATTGCCCAGAGAGACAATTTACTCAGATATAGAATTGAAATATTTTTTCTTCCCCCGCAAGGCTTTTTTTCCCCCTATAAGCTACTGCCACTCTAATATACTGCCACCAGTTATTACAGAACTAAAATATTATTTCATAATTATTATAAATATAAAAAAAATAAACGCAGATACAAATTAAACAATGTAAGTATAAGATACAAGTCTAAATATATGTGCCAGTTGCCACCAAGCTAATTAAGTGCGCTACTTACAACAAGACTAAAATACCAGAATCGAAGTTGTTTATGTCCAATATAAAATAGTGTTGGAAAATGTTTTATAAATCAATGCATTTGATATGATTTATCGTTCTTGTTTAAACTCTTTAATAATGATATTTTGATAGATGATTCTACAAAAAGCAGCCTTTGCAATGCCATAATATTTGTGCAAGACGCCCCTCCCCCAATCAAATAAATAAAAGGGAATTTTTAAGTTTTTTTTATTTAATCTACGCCTTTAGAATTATTCATGTTTCGAAATGCTTTTTCCTTACGAGCAGCTAAGTCCACACCATTCACGTAGCATCATGGAGATCCAAAGCACCTCATACAGCAGTATAGTTTCCTTGGTAGCAGAAAACCACGAAGAACCAAAGCAAAACTAAAAAAAAAAAAAAAAAAACGTGTGATCGTTGAAGAGAGGTGTTAACTGCCCTTTTGCTGATATGATCTTGTCAGATTATTCCTATCTTTTGTTATGATCTAACATTTCAGTCGAAGAGGGAAACCCGAGCTGTTAAAGAAGCCTTTAAAATGAAAGCACTTCCAACTTCGTTTGTCGCCATGTTGCCAAACTCAACTGATAAATGAAATTGCTCCCAGCTTTCTTTTTAGGTTGCAACGAAATGGCCTCCTTCCTGCAGCTAGAGTTAATCGGGTTTTGCGATTTTAGTGTTAAAAAGAGTTTCACAAAAGTGTAATTAACAAAATCGAAAAATTAAAATAATCGATATATACCGAAATCAAATGAAGTCCTATCATCTTTCATTACTCAGGTTTCATTAAGAAGAGGTTAAAATATTTACATCCATTATTACAGACGAGATGTAAAACAAATGTAGCTTACCTCTGATATAATGTGACTAATAAACTGTAACAGCACTGAAATATTCGAGCAATAACAGGCGATTTCAATGTCTCTGTTATTTTATTTTGTTACAAGTACGTTTTTTTTTTAAACGCTTTCTTAAAGTCTTTAATTTCGGTTTGTGTCTGTCGGTTCATCCACTAATTGCCACAAATGTGCATGGATTGCTACGAAATTTATATCTGAAAAAAAAGCAGTTTCTTTGTGCTAATTTTGCCGTATGAAAATCGGAACCACTGCAGAATTTAATAACTAGATAGCGATTTCTTTCGTCTCTGAAGGAGGACTGATTACATACATTTAATGTTTTTATCTTCTGCGTGCTGCAGAAAATTTTAATTTCACACCAAGTTACTTCAGTGGGCAGTATAGAAATTTTTCTTGGAAGAACACAAGTTTTAGCCCATATTCCTCTCTTTCTGAGTTGTTGTTGTGGACATGTAAATCGGATTTGTGTGCTTGGCTCGGTTCCGCTTATAAATCCTCGTCAGAAAACCAGCACATGCAGCGATGCCCTCCGTGGGGGTCTTTCTAAGGATCCTAATCCGTATTTACGCCATGTTTCAGAGAAAACCAAGGAAAACTCCGAACGGTTAGGTCGACGTACAACCAATGGCATCCGCGCGCGAACCTGGGACTTTGACACTTCGCACGTCTACCTTTTCCAGTGACATAACCACTGTGCCATGGTGAGGCCTCCTTTCTGAGTTTCGTATTTGCTGTTTACATGTTATTAAGGTGCCTGCATACCTTCGGAGTAGATTTTTTTTTGTACTTGAAAAATTTAGTTTCTTATACGTATTATATTATAAAATATTGTTTAAAACTGTTATAAACATGTGATAATTTGTGTATTTTTAAATATTTAGATATTTTAGGTTAAAAACTCGCATAAATCTTGCGATAAAATGGCGCTTTTACAAAACATCTAACTTAAATTTAAATGAAGATATTTTTACTGTGTAAATTTTATTTTCACATTTGAAGTCTCATTGAGGGAATCTCTTACTCTCACAACTTATAACTATCTTATTTGAAAAATAAGAGAACTTAATTTTTTATAGTGCAGAAAAATCATGAAAGTAAATGGTGATTCTTACTTTAAATAACCAAAACATAAAAAATATTATAAT
>JAWZYV010005104.1:0-10483 GCA_038373885.1 Cheiracanthium punctorium | reverse complement strand
AGCGAATCATTCGAAGCATTGATTTAACAGAAATCAAAATGGGAAATAGTTATCTATCATTTATATGGTTCGATCGCCAAAAATTAATGCAGTGGATTATTATTTGAGTAAGTAGCAGTTATTTAAATTATTATTAACTATAACGGGTTTTAATCACCGTATAACTACCATAGTAAAAAATGCGAGAATTTCAATTTTCTGACAATTATGGCCGGGAATTCCATCCTAACTTAAATCAGTTTACGATTTATGTATTTGGTGAAAATTCTATAGATCGTTTAAAATCGGCTTAATAACTGCATTATTTCTGTATGAAATATCGAATATAGCACCGTAAAACTTACTACTTGTTATTAAAAAATACTATTTCGTTACGCTTTCAGTAATTTGCGCCAAGCGCAAAAATGTGTGCAAATCAGTACGAACCTACTACTTTCCTCAAAATCGCCAAAATGGAGCCAGTTTTTTTTCGCGCCAAACTCAGAAAAAATATACATATTAGTCTCGGACAATCTCTCAGTCCCTTATTCTTTTACTACATAAAAAATCATTGAATTCCTGCTCTGATTTCACATGAACGCAATATTTTAATTAAAAAATAACTTATGTAAATAATCTAAACAGAAAAAAAAATCATTAATGCGTTTATTTTTACTGAGCAGAGTCTAAATAATTAATAAAATAGCTCCAAACATGGTCAATCTCGATGCTTATTTCTCACTTTTTTGACTACAGGGGTTACAATCACGGAATTACGGAGAGCAAAAATTAGCGTTTTTGACGGGGTTTTTTATCAATATCTTCTAAACTAATTCGAATTTCGAAATTTAAATTAGGGAAGGTTCTTTCTCGAAATTTTCCGAATTCGTGGATACCTCGTTCGAAACTCAACTCCCAGCCGTTTAGGAGGAGATGATGCTACACACAGGCACACAGACACATAGACAGACGCGCACAGATTTTAATAGTATAGATAGCTGCTTGCCCGTTCTCCGCACGGTAGGAAACGAATATTTTCTTAATACATATAAGTCAAATTAAACACAGTAATGCGGAATCTCTAACAGTGAAAAATGCTGGAATTCTGACGAAAAGCTGACTCCATGAGTGGAAATTTGAGACGATTGCAACATGATGACACAAAAACTACGTCATTGTCACTGGCGATAAGAAAAGTAAGAACTTTACGGTATGCAGACGAAACGCTTCTCTTTCGAAAAATGCCTTATTTCTACATCATATAATTCTCTTTTTTTTAGGTTTAATTTATAGCATTCATACATACCATATGAATAACATTGCATGATGTTGAATACTATTTTATCTTATCTTGCATTTCGTAAAGCGTGGACAATGCATTAGCACAGTTATGTTGCAGATGACTTTATTAAATTATACCCAAATCAATTATGCAGATGATTTTATTAAATTTTACCCAATTACCCAATTTAAAAAACCTATACGAAACAATCGATGCACATTGTACGTTCAGAAACCAAAAATGCATCCTGTTTCCGTAAAGATCTTGTCGCTTTCGTAAATGAAAAAATTTGTGACGTAACTTAAGCGGAAAATCTTATTACCCTTACTGAACTCTTAATACAGTAGCACACTTGTTACATAAAACTAACGTTGATCTCACTGCCAATTCACACTAAATGAATAACTAATTTCATATTTTATTTTTAACATAGATGAATTGCATAGTGTCAAATTCAATATTAAACAAAATCTGAAGTCGTTTCTAGAGCTCTAGGTCTTGTAACTGGAGTAACTGGAATATATATGAAAAAATAAATAGAACTTTAACATATAAGTAATTTATATGAAATATTCTAAGCACATTGCATCCCGTTACTCAGAAAGATTCCACAAACGCCATGGGAAGAAAGAGCAATTAATTTCATATTATATTTTGTATTCCTTGCAAGCGCCTTTGCTATGTACATGATTGCAATATCATTCTCGTACACGATGCTTATCCTATAGTCTCTGGTGATTTATTTTGGATTTTCATTTCATATTCCTGACTTTTCATACTTTTGGAATTTTGTTGCTTTGCGCATGTGAATAATCGATTATCATTTCGCATTACGGATACCAATTAAACAGTTTTCCATATCGCTTCTTCCACGTTAACGACGTTAATCTGCCTTTTTCTACTTTAAAAAAAAACGCCTACAAAGTTTCATTGCTTCAATTTAGACACACAGAGGGGTTCGGCAAATACGCACCCGACAAATTGCTTTCTTAAGTACGCCGAAGCAGCACATACGTTAGCGTGTAATGTGCTTCTCCGGATAATCTGACAGCAAAACAGAAGACAATGACGTCAAATGACGTCACACGCTAAGGAAATAAAATGAAAAATATGCAGAATTGCCTGAAAAAACTTCGATTATTTTTAATGCGCAAATATGTTAAAATTCTATTTGTTTCATATTTAATGCGTTTTCACTTTTTTGGGTCTTAGGAGATGTAGAAATGAGTGGTTTCACTTAATTATTAAATTGAACAACTTGGCAACAACGGAATCCAATTGGCAACAATGGATTCCGTTGCCACGGAAACTGTAGCAGTTTTAAAAATAGAATATGAAATGATTTATTTATGTTTACTTTGCTAGAACTTTAATTTTGGAGTAATTAACGTCGGCAGTCGATGGCAAATAGCCAAAATGAATCACACATTAAACTTGACAATAAATGCAATAATTTAAGG
The DNA here is from genome assembly GCA_038373885.1 of Cheiracanthium punctorium. Taxonomy (NCBI): domain Eukaryota; kingdom Metazoa; phylum Arthropoda; class Arachnida; order Araneae; family Cheiracanthiidae; genus Cheiracanthium; species Cheiracanthium punctorium. Next base: position 7,762 of record JAWZYV010005104.1, on the reverse strand, counting down.
CATTACCAGCTAGTCTAACTGGGTTTAAAAAATATTCTCATTCATCTCAAACAGCATTCGTATTTATAAAGACTTCCTATTTTATTACACCTTGTTCGGCGGGATTAGAAAATATTATCTATTCATAGCTCGTAACACCAACTCATATCAATCGGGGCATAGAATTATCAATGAAAAAGTTTAATTTTCAGAAATTTGGCGGGGTTTCCCTAACTTAAATCAATTTATTTAACTTGATGAAAATCATTCAAAATCGCCTTAATAACTGCATTATTTCTGAACAGAAAATTATAATTTCAGGCTAAATTCTAGTAAAACCTACACTTGTTTTTAAAAATACTATTTCTTTACGCTCTCAGTAAATTGCGCCAAGCCTAAAATTGTGCAAACCACTAGAATCCACTTTCTCAAAATCGCCATATAAGCCATTTTTTTCGCCAAATTATAAGGTTATACACTTTAGTCTCTGAAATTTACAAATCCTTTTTCTTTTGCGTATAAAAAATATTGAATTTCTGCTCTGATTTCCCACGCAGATGATATTTTAATTAAAAAATAACCTAGCAAATATTCGAAACAGAAAAAAAGTATTATTCCTTTATTTTTAATGCAAGAGTATAAATCATTTAATAAATTCGCCAAACATGGCAACCTCGATGCTTATTTCTCACATTTTCACTACAGGGGTTACAATCGCGGAGATGCGGAGAGCAAAAATTAGTGTTTTTGACGGGGTTTTTTATCAATCTCCTAAACTAATTCGAATTTCGAAATTTAAATTAGCGGAAGACCTTCCTCGGAATTTTTCGAATAAGTGGACACCTCGATCGAAACTCAACTCCCAGCGGTTTTGGAGGAGATGATGCTACACACAGACAGACAGACGCGCACAGATTTTAATAGTATAGATAGATTGGAGTTGAAATTCTGAATTTCTCAGGAGTTAGAAAAGGACAGATATATATTTTTTCACATTTTCACCACCCGCAACCACCCACTTCCACCCACCGCGACCAAACTCCCTTACTTTCACCGTTAGACCAAGGGGTATTTATCACCCCAACGGGAAGTTAATTCGAGTAGGTTGTGATAGAGAAAACCCTGTCTTTACAAACGAACATTAGCATTTTATATATATACTGGCAGCGAAAACCCGGCGTTGCTCTGGTTAAAATACATCGCATGTTTAATGGTATAAAAGATATTTAAGGATCCATTGTTAACGTAGATAATTTAGATTTCTATCTTAGATATTGAGATACTTATTCGACCACTAAACATGCGGTGTATAGAAAGTATTCCTGCTGATATGGCAACAGACGATAAACATTAACCTTTAATGTTTTATTAGAGTTGAAAAACTGTTGTTTAAGTTACTTTGTTAGTGTTTGTCTAAAGTTCATGCTATTTGAATTCGTAACTTATTGAGTATAAAAAACGAAAGATAATGTTTAATACTAATGAATACAGTGAAATGGTGTTACTTTACGGAGAATTTCATCGGAATAAGCTAGAGGCTGCGAAGCAGTATGCTATAAAATTTCCGAATGACAATCACCCATCGCAATTGAACTTCACTCGACCAGACATTTCTAGAACTTTCTGGAACATTCCATATCGATTTTAACAGTTGCACACAATTTGGAACTTTTTAGGTCATTCCAGAAATTTTTAGAACTTTCTAGAACATTCCATCCCAATTTTAGCAGTTGCAGACATTTTGAATCTTTCTTGATCATTCAAGAAATTTTTCGAACTTTCTAGAACATTCTGGATTGTTTTTAACAGTTGCAGACATTTTGGAACTTTCTAGATCCAGAAGTTTTTAGAACGTTCTAGATCATTCTAAATCGATTTGAACGGTTGCACACGTTTTGAAACTTTCTAGAACTTTCTGGAAATTTTTAGAACATTCTAGAACATTCTAGGTTGACTGTAACAGTTGTACACATTTTAAAGTTTTCTAGGTCATTCCAGAAATTTTTAGAACTTTTCAGACGTTCTCATGAGTTAGAAAAGGACAGATATATATTTTTTCACATTTTCGCCACCCACAATCACCCACTTTCACCCACCGCGACCAAATTCCCTTACTTTCATCGTGAGACCAAGGGGTATTTACCACCCCAACGGGAAGTTAATTCGAGTTGGTGGTGATAGAGAAAACCCTGTCTTTACAAACGAACATTAGCATTTTATATATATATTAAGATAAGATTAAGATTCGCCACCCACAACCACCCACTTCCACCCACCACGACCAAACTCCCTTACTTTCACCGTGAGGCCAAGGGGTATTTACCATCCCAACGGGAAGTTAATTCGAGTTGGTGGTGATAGAGAAAACCCTGTCTTTACAAACGAACATTAGCATTTTATATATATATTAAGATAAGATTTAGTTCCTTTGTTATTATCTCTAATATTCCATTGTAGTAACTATCGAATTCTTCTACTGTTTTGCATTCTAAGAATTGATCCTTTTGAAAGATTTATTTTTTTGTAAATTTTTTATAAATTTTTGGAGTAATGGGGTATTCGTTTTAAAGCGTCTTTGTTGTAATGTTGGAATTAATTTGTCAAGTATTACAGTTATCAACCTACGATCTGCAAAGTCTTAATTTTTTGATTCTTCCCAGGAGAAAACCTTATTAAAAAGAGAAAAAGAAGCCAGCGTGACGTCTGGCCAGCCGTAGCTTATTGTATGCTCATAAGTTGGACGGCTGTGAGGATTGTTTAAGATGATAAGTCGTAAATGCCCTATTTGCCTTATTAAAAGTTTACCTCTGTCATTTTCCTGAGAAGGACCCCATAATGGACTGTGAGCATTGAAATCTCCACCTATTAAAACTTCTTTGCTTATTCGCGGCAGTGATTCCCATTCCATTAAATCATCTATGAAGTTTGAAGAGGGTGGGTTATATATACTACCAAAAGAAAGTATTTCGTCATTAATTGATATGTTTACAAAAACGGTGTTATTAGATTTAGAGATAGAAAGTGTATTATATTTTGATCAAATATAATAACTATTATACATTTTTAGAAAGTGATTCCATCAACCTTTCAAGTTATTAGGCAAGTTGGAGTGTATAGGCTGATTAATTTTATTTTTTACCAACTATGCGAAAAATTCCAGAGCTGGGAATCGAACCCAGGACTGCCGCATAACGTGCGGGTGCTCTACTACTGAGCTACTCTGGGACGATTCCCAGATGAAATTTCTCGCATTAGAGCCAGCCGTTGGCATTTATCATCTTCCTCTGCAAACCACAGATAGAACAGATGAAACAATTAATTCGCGACAACTCCATTACGCCGCGGATATTATACATTTTTAATCACAATACAGGAATCACTTTCTAAAAATGTATAATATCCGCGGCGTAATGGAGTTGTCGCGAATTAATTGTTTCATCTGTTGTATCTGTGGTTTGCAGAGGAAGATGATAAATGCCAACGGCTGGCTCTAATGCGAGAAATTTCATCTGGGAATCGTCCCAGAGTAGCTCAGTAGTAGAGCACCCGCACGTTATGCGGCAGTCCTGGGTTCGATTCCCAGCTCTGGAATTTTTTGCATAGTTGGTAAAAAATAAAATTAATCAGCCTATACACTCCAACTTGCCTAATAATAACTATTGCTGTATTTCTAAGTGAAGAATAGCTTGTTAAAGGTAATGGCAAACCATATGGCCTATTGTTAAAAATGTAAGCATCTTGAATTAAAGCTATTGAGTACTCATTTTCGATTAGGTGTTGTATTAAATGAGCTGTTTGTGCTTTGTTATTTTGGAGATTAATTTGTGCTAATTTCATTTTAAGTTATTAAAGGTAAGTTTAAAGAAAAAGAGAGTAGTAAAAGTAAGTTAACTTCTGTTTGTTTCCTTTGCACGTTGAAAATGTAACTGGAAAATAGGGCAACTACGGCTGTATGCTGGGTGGTCCATATCGTAGCGAGTTCTATTACACTTGTTTTCTTCATGGCAGTTGATGCAGTGAAAGGAGTTTACGTTACAAGATTGCGTTGCATGGCTACCACTGCATTTTCCACAAATAGGTTTGTTGTTTTTTTCTTTACAATTTCTTGCTTCATGTCCGTATGCCTGACAGTGGAAACAGCGCTTAATTTCAATAAATTTTTGAAAGTGACATGTCTTGAAATTTATTAAGCAAGTTCTGTTTTTATCTTGAAGAATTTTAGATACTGACGACTTCGGTAAATTGAGTATGTAGTGTTTATTACTCCTTCTTCCTCCAAATGACTTAATTACTGTAACATGTTCTTCGCTAATTTTATACTGTCTGGAAATGGATTCTTTGACATCTTCGAATTTACATTCTAAAGGTGTATCAAACAGCATAATTTTTTGCATTATCGGTCCTTTTAACTGTATTTCTGTTATTTTCTTCTGTTATTTTCTTCTGTATATTTCTTCATTTGATTCGAGAGTTTTTAGCAATGTTCTAGTTGTGTCATTGCAATTACCTTTTATCAGTATGCTTCCCGTTCTGGTTTGTATCACTTCGACTATGTCTTTCTTCACGTTTTTTAATGTGTTTAATTGTCTTCTTATAGTTTCAGATGTTGTCGAATTTTCTTTAAGTTTAATTAATATCATCTCTGGATCTTGAACTTCTAAGCTTATTACTGATGCATACGATTTGCTCTTAGTGTTCTCGTTTGTTATTTTATTTTCATGGGCGTTCGAGGTGTTATGACTACTTTTCAGCACATTTATTTCTGTTTGCAGAGCCAAGTTTTTTGTTTGTAGGATTATTACTTTTGATCGTAAGTTGTAGATTTTATTCAACAACTTTGAGTTTAGATCGTCTGAAATTTGGGCTTTGGATATTAAGTCTTCTATCAATGTGTGAATCATTGATATCTGTAATTATATCAATGTCGCCAACAATATTTTCTGCTGAATCTTTATAGGCCATCGTGAAATCTGTATTACGTGAATCACATTCTTCTGTTGCTGGAAGTGGTGGAAAGTCATCTGTTGGATAGTCTATTGTAGTTGTTTCATTGCGGTGAGTTGTTTCATTGCGGCCAGCAAGTTAATGTCCGTGGAAATGGAATAATGTGTTGTTGCTTCCTCCGGTATCTCAACATTTTGCTTGTCCAAAATTGTTTCAACCTTTTCCTGTGCTTGCGTTTCATTTACTTGTGATTTTTGATAGCCTACATTTTTAATCACTTTTATAAGTGGAGAATTCGTAAATAAATTGCACTCCTTTTCCTTCTGCTCTGTTGAATAAGATTTAATAAAGGCTGGTACTGGCGTTGAGTTCGATGGTGACAACTCCTGCGTAGGAGTTACTGGGCGCTTTGGAACTGTGGGAGACTTAGTATCCGGTAGAGATTTTGGATCTGTTACATTCTTTGGAAGTTTGAATTTCTGTTTTTTCAAAGTCCTTTGACTCATGATTAGAAAATGTCTGTACTGTTTTTAAAACAGCTTAAGTAAAGGAAAAATAAAGAATAATGAAAGGCTCAAAATTTTTCCGATAAAGAAATAATCACTAATAAACACCATAAACTAAAAGAAAGAGGCACCAAGGACAGCCGGCTCGCATAGTAAAAAAAACAAAAAAACAAAACTGAATTTCTTATGATAATTATTTTTGAGATCAATAAAATGAGTATAATGAAGTATTGACAGTTATTTCTAAACTATATTATTTCCCTTTCATATGCCTCAGATTATCACCGTACTTCGTTTCATGATGGGTTACAACAATTTTCATTACATATCTTTGGAATTTGGAGGTTGTTAGATCTCTCAATAATGCATTTTTGGCAACCAATAGTTATAAATCTCTAGTTATTTTAAATCCCGAACCCTATTTCACTGTTTATTAACTATATTAATAAGCGATAATCATTGCTTAGTTTTTCCCCATTGTTTTCAACATTATAACAATTGTCATATTTGTTGGGAAATATAAAACTATGAAACTTTGAACTCTTTCCCTGACCCAGTTTCTCCTGCACGCGTCGATGTCCGCATATGTAGATGTATGGATCTGCATGTGATAATTACCCAAACGAGGGCCCCTTACTTAACACGTGCTATGGGGCCCCTGGCAACCGTGGGGGCAAGAACGCATGCATGCTGTACTTTCAACTCACTCTCTTCCATGCGCTGCTGCTAAGCGGTCGACATCCCGACCAGCCAAAATTCAATCTTTGTAAATATGATATTCCCCTTTAAAATGTATATTGTATAACCTAGACGGAAAATAAATATATTGTACTCATTCAAGAGCACGAAACTAAAATATATACAATTAATAATGTCGTGTATTCCAGTTTTCGTCCCAGCTAATTTAGCGGGATGACGGAGGAAAGACGGACTTACGCCTTTGAAGGAGGTAAGTGATACCTCTTTTACCTCCTCGCTTATTTAATAGATTATGAGACTGAATAGTCTCTGTGCCTTGAAAGAATATTAAAATTTCTGAGGACATTGTGAAACAAAAAAAATTAATATGGCTTCATTTAAAGAAAGCCAAGTGGTTGAGAAATTAAACCAACATAATTATTCAAACTGGAATTTCAAATTGGAGATGCTGTTGATAAAAGAAGATCTTAATGATCTCTTAACAGATGATCCGCCATCGCCAATAACCGATACTTGGCGAAAGAAAGATAACAAGGCTAGAGCCTTAATCAATTTATTCATTGAAGATTCCCAAATAGTACATGTGAAAAATCTCACAACCGCAAAGGCTACATGGGAAGCTCTGAGGACCATACACGAAAGGTGTAACCTCTCTAGCAAGCTGTATCTATTGAGAAAATTATATAGCACAAAAAACTTGACCGAGAGAGGAAATATGCTAGAGCATACGACTAAAAATACTCGAACTGGTTGAGAGGTTAAAGGCCATAGGGGAAAAGATCAGTGACTCTCACATATCGGCGTTGTTTTTATGTTCCCTGCCGGAGAGCTATGACACGCTGATAACGGCACTAGAAGCGAGACCTGAAGAGGAATTAAATCCGGAGTGTTTATTAGAAGCAAGCTAATAGATGAATACAACAGACGTATTGAGAATAGCCGACCGTCTGAAAATTTTACTAAATGCATTTCAAACAAACAAAAAAACACAACAGCAATTATAGACGAGAAACTAAATATTGTTTCACACTGTAAAATGAAAAATCACACAAAATTGAGAATGCTGGCACCTTAAGAAATTACAGAACAAATAACACAAGATACAAAAATCAAAATTTCACATCCACAACAAAGCTAATTCATCACTATGCTTTGCATCAAACGATAGACACAGATTTGAGGAAGAGTCGAACCGAAATTATACAGATTGAGCTCGTAGTGAGCACCGCATCTAAATTTAAAAATTTAGCACTATTAGCTGGAAGTCCAGGGTAAAAAGTGGATAATAGACCTCTGGCAGTTCATCACACATTTCAAATAATAAAAATTTATTCACTAGAATAAATGACCACCAATATAAGCGGATGTTGTAATTGCTAACGGAAAATCGCTTGACCTCCTACGGGTGGGAGACATAGAATTCAAGGCAAAAACATCGGGAGGAGAGATTAATAATAATTAACACTGCCGGTAAATGTTCTATTTGTACCCGAAATCGTAAGCAATTCTTACTGTCTGTAAAAAGGGCAACTGAGAACGGTTGTACGGTGGTATTTGACAAAAACAAGTGTGAAATTATACATGGGATAAAACTTTATTGAAGGTTATGTAAATTATAATTTGTTTGATTTTAA
>JAWZYV010005103.1:0-11357 GCA_038373885.1 Cheiracanthium punctorium | reverse complement strand
TCTACCGGAGCTTCGGAGTGCATTGCTTGATGAGTGGTGTAATATTCCCCACGATCAGATTGATCATTTGATACTCAGCATGCCTAGGCGTTGTCAGGCCTGTATTGCATCGTCCGGGAGACATACTCCGTATTAACCATCCTACTAACCATGTTATACTGTTTTTTGTAAATAGTTTCTTTTTTGAAATTGGGTCAAGGGAGTAAAACTTGCAATTTTTATTAATTATGTCAAACATATAGCATCTTTTTTGCTCTTTACTTTTTGTTTAATAAATAGACTTTACAAATAAGTCAAATTTGTTTTGCTTCTTTCTCTTTCTTTGCCTGAACTTCATTATCCTTAATTTATGGACATGAGTGCAATTCAATGGGCTCATGGTTGCAGCCACAGATGGGTAAAATAATTGAACCATGTGAAAATAAGCTTCATTGGTTGCATTTGATTTCGTGTGCAAAACGAGTTCATCGGAGGTGTTTTCAGATGCGGTTTTTAGCATTGTGTTTGGATCCAAATCCCCTGATTGTTGTTCAAGAGTTGCTTTCAAGTTGTCTGATTTGTTCCACCAATGGTGAGCCAATGGGTCACTTGAATCTACTCATTCCTTAATTAGTTTAATCGATTTCGGGCACAGATCAGATAGGAAGCTTATTTGAATGAATTAACGCTTGAAAGATTCATAAACATAATTTCATTTCTTTAAAAAAAAAAAAAAAAGAGAGAGAGAGAGAGAGAGAGAGAGAGAGAGAGAGAGAGGTATTTTGCACTTATTCACAAAACTAAGATATTTTCGCATCAATTCGAGTCTATTCGCAAACTGCTCCCTAGTAGTGGATTATGATTACACGCCCAGAGTCAGTGGTCCCAAGGACCAGTCACTCCAGGACTTCCCTGGGTCCGTAACATTTATCACTGGTTCGTATACGATTATAAATACAAAATGTACAACACAAGAAATTATACAGGGTGAATCTAAACTCTTGGGCAAAATTTTAAGGGGTGATGATGGGGCCACATAATAAGGGATTAGAATCCCATAGCGATGTGGGGTCGGTAACGTCGTCTTGTGTAGCTGTTCATAATCACTTCGGAAAAAAGTGTCAAAACAACAGTGCACTTTCCGACCCTTGTTTCGTCAGAAACGAATGTATTTTTCTCCGAAAACAGAAGACTAAAATGGATGGTTTCAAAATTCTATTTTATTTCATGGATGAAATGTTCGGAGACGAGCCTATTGTTTATGGAACTTGGTTAAGAAATGAGACGGACACATAGGCGTACCCACGGGGGGGAGCTATGGGGGCTCAAGCCCCCCCCAAAGGCGAACAGTTAGATGTGAAAAACTTAAAAAAAAATGAAAATTGTCACTATTTCAATTTATTACTATTATTATTATTGTCTTCAAATTATTTCCTAAAGTATTTTTTTACCTAAAAAGATGTTAGTTTTTTAAATAAATACTGATACAGAGAGTTTATGAAACACTGTCAAAGTCGGTTACAATATCACTGAAAATATCAGATAATTATTTATGACTCTATAATGAGTTTTTGTTTGTGGGCTCGTGTTGTATGGGAAATTCAAGCGGTACAGAATATTTTTGACGTTATAAGATGGTTCTGTAACTATTATCGATCTCACTATAACCGAGTTCAGCAGTATTTTCAGCTCAGCCCCCCCTAAACTAAAATCCTGGGTGCGCCACTGGACGGACACTTCAATACTTTTCCCAAAGTGATTATGACCGGGTCACTTAAAACTGCGTTTTTCACACCAGATTGCTTTGTGATGACGATTCCTCATTGTGTGCCCTATCATCCCTTAAAGTTTTGCCCAAGATTCACCCTGTAAAATCACTATGTGCTGTAAAAGCACTTAATTTCGCGAAGCTTTCATTTTCGCGAGCCTGTCGTCATCGCGAAAATGAAAGCCTCACGAAAAAAAAAAATTTTTTTTTTTTTTTTTCGCTTCAAATAAGGGGCCGATTTTTCGAGTTGGGGGCCTTGGGCAAAAGCTTCATTGCTGGGTACCCTCTTTCAAAAACTGTTTTCAAAATCTACAATTTAAAGAACAATTTGGGGGCTCCTTTTTGTTGCAGGCCCGGGCGCTTGCCTCGAATGCCCTCCTGGAAATCAGGCCCTGGCTTATAATAATGAAAAATCAGAAATTTTTCATTTACTAAGATTAAAAACTCTTTCTTGACAACTTCCTTTCTTGTAAGTATTTATTGAATATAAAACAATAATGCGACTAAAAGATACAGCTCATTCACTTTCATAATTGATACCCTTTTCTTTACTTATGCTTTTTAATTTGGCGTAAAATAAACATAATGTCCATGTTTTTCTATTGCATGTGATTTTGCAAATAGAATTTCTGCTTTATTTCAAAAGCATAAATCATTTTGTGCGGGCGATAAAACGGCCTTTAATTAATAGTTAGAAAAGTAGTTAAAATTTCAAAATTCTGAGCCTCAGGTGCAACTTTACCGAAGTTATGGGCCTCAGTCCATGCTCAAATTTTCAAAGCTCTGCTTTCTGTAGATTTTGTCTGGAGAACATTCATTTTTATTATTACAGATAGATAGGATTTGGCATAAAAACTGGCTTAATTTCCGTTGGGTATTTAATGTTTTTCAGATGCATGAGCTTATTTATTGAAGTAATAGCATTCTTGTTAGCTCAAAACATGAAACATTTGATACGGGCGAAACTCGCCAAGCATGGCAACGTAAAAACGGTTTTTAACTAATAATTAAAAATGTAATTAAAAATCTAAAATTCTAAGTAGCCTATAACCATCTCCAGGGTCCCCTCTATATCTAAACCAAAATGCATTCTAATCCATTCAGCGGTTTAGGCGTGAAAGCGTCATAAACAAACAAACGAACAAACAAACTCACTTTCGTATTTATAATATTAGTTAGGATATGTGTGTGTGTGTATTTATACTTTTTTCATGATTTGGGGATGTATGGGTGGTTTTTTTCCAATAGTAATATCAGGTAAAATAGTTACGACGGGCGGATTTAAAAATCAAACAAACAAAAAAAGTATAAATGATAAACTTTCGCAAAATATTTTGGCAAAAAGCTTGTAATGTATTTTTTATGATAGGTGTAAAGCTTATCGTTAATATTTTTTTAAGGTAACCAGGCTTGTTAAAAACCAGTTTTTTTTCAGAAAAAACCCAACCCACTGGGTTTTTTTAGGGTTTTCGGAGAACTTAAAGCAACTAATTGATCACAAAAATCATTTATAAATAAAACATGGTTAAATTAATAGTAATAACAAATTACAATTATATTAATCATACATGAAAAAACGTATAAATCAATAACAATAACAACCCCAATCATGATTTTCTCTTAGATAAATTGACTATTAGTAATAATTTTAACAGTGATATGCTAGTGCTAATTAGAGCTTTTTAAACGAATGATTTTTTATGGTTAAAAAATCCTTATTAATTTTAATACAGATAGGCTTAAAAATTTTCTCTAGAAAGTTTTTATGCCTCTGTGGTAGTCTTTTTTTCTCTTTGGTAGTGGTGGTGTGGGGAGATAGGGAGTTGTTTATAAACTTTACAAGTGGTGTACTGGTATTAAGAGATGTATTATCTATGTAATTAAAGTTGAAATTTTGAAAAAAAAAACAGTTGGGTTTTTTCTTGGGTTTTTTCAAGTGGGTTTTTCCGGGTTGGGCGAAATCATAATAACCCTGAAGGTAACAATCATTTAAAAACAAACACCATTTCAAGAATTTCACTAAACAGATGGGACGGTCCGGCATTCAAAATTACTTGGCGCGAACATTTAGGCAACATTTAAAAAAGCATGTTGGTAAATGCATTTAGAACTTTCGACATGTTTCAATATTTTTTAACATAAACATTTTAAAATTCGTAATCGTAATTACCAAACAGTTTTTTTTTTTTTTTAAGTAGGGTCATAACGACCCTGTATAGAAACATCGTTGAAATCGATGACTTTTAAGGTTCTGAGCTTATAAAGCACAAGCTTGTCTTTTATCACTTAACCCTTAAATGCCTGAAAGTTAAAAAATTAATTCAAAAAGTGTTTTAGGTTTCATTTCTTAAGCAAATCATGGAGAAAATACTTTAAAAAATGATACTTTGTTTTAGGTAGGATTTACGACTCAAAAACAGTTTGTTGTCAATCGGCAACACTGGGCTTTAGTTGAAAAAATAATTGTCTTTAGTAAAATTTTGTAATATCACACACACATGATTTTAAAGAACTACGATAAAGAATTTTTACAAAGTACTTTAAAAGTAATTAATTCTTATTACACATACAAAAATTTATAGCAACAATCAATGTGGAATGCAAAATAGTTTTAAGATATTTTACAGCATGATGACCGACTACTTTGTTAAAGAACTGTATGGAAATATTTGAAACAGTTATTATTTTTATTGAAACACAGTTTAATACCGCATTTTTCACATTTTGTTGCTGTGTATCTTTTGCAGTTTAAGAATTTTCAGAGAATAATTTGTAGAAAAACATCTTGTATATAATAAAAAAAAATAATCTACACGATGTAAAACAATGTATAGTATCATTCAAATTTAAGTCAAATATATTCAGTCAATCTTATTATTTCTCACAATCAAAAACAAAAACTGCTCATTGTTCTCCAGGCTTAGTCGTGGAACTTCAGCCTATTGTTGCCAATTGGCAACACACACAAAAATCTGCCTATAACAAATATTTTACAGTGAAATATCCAAAAAACAATTATAAAAATGAGTCACTTTACTTTTCCCACATTTTTTTTTTTCCCAAACAAAGCAAAAAGCACATGTAGCTACAATTGAAAAATGACATAGATAGTAGATAGATATCTTTATTCTTAAACAGCACTAGTGTTGCAATATATGTATTGAAAATTGATTTAATAATATCTTCAGTATTTATTTTATTGGCAACATTAAACATCAGGGCTTCAATATTATTCTAATAGTATTGCAGAAGGTCAAATTGGGTATGCAGCCGAAAGGTAACTCACAGCTTTTAAGAATTAAACAAAATTCAGGAAAATATAATTTTTGTTGTTGTAATATTTAACTTAAAAAGTAAATTATAAAATGGAAATTTTGCTATTAATTATTTTTAAAAATTTCAAATGCTTAAAACGTGCTACCATTGGCTGCGAAGTGCATTCCAAGACATTAAAACTATACCAGAAAAGAGCTTGTAATAAAAATAAACGAGACTCAGAAATACAAAAAATTCGTTTAGACCTTGGACATTCCTTTCAAATAAATAGTTACTTTTTATAATCAAATGATCATAAAAGCAGTCTACATACCAGGAACAATAGCATTTATTCTAACTTTATTTTTATTTTATTTTGTTTTTAAAAGGTTTTGAAAACATTACTTAACACAATCTCTTTCAATTTATTCAACAGTTCTTAAAGTCAATACTTTCCCTTATATAAAAAAAATTGACTTTCAGCACATCTTAGCAGCAGGATGCCATTTTGATTGAACAAGTAGAAATTACAAACTTATAGCTCAGTTTGTATCAGTTATTTCCGCACCATGGGACTTTAAGAGAAACAAGAATAATAGTCTCAATTGCTCAAAAAAAGTTGTAAGCATAAAATAATAAATAAAATATCAAGTGGTCGTAATTTCCCCAATTTTTTTTCAGTTTTGCGATTTTGTTTGGGTTATTACGACCCCCACCCCTTAAATTTTAAGCAAATATTCTACGGAAACAAAATTTTTACTAGATTTTCTTAAAAAGTCCCTGCTCCCCCCTTCTAATTAATGAAAACAATATTTTTCCTTTAATTAAAAGCCAGTGGCGGCTCGTGGGATACAGCAAGTACAGCCGGACTGCACTTGAAATTATCAGCACATACTTTAAAATAATTTATTCTACTCATTTACCTAAATTCAGATTAGAATTGTGGAATTCCTACGGTAAATTAAAAAAATCTCCGAAAAAAACCAAACACAAAAAAACGTATTGTGGCCGGATCGCTCATTCAGAAAAAAAGCACTTTAATCTTCCCGCAATTCAATTGGGAAAATCTTTGGTTCAGCCCAGAGCGCTGAAAAGAAAATTGGCAGCACCGTTGCCATGACAACGACTACGTCAGCAGCCTCTCCGGCATAGGGAGTATGCAGCTGATACAGCCGATGAAAGATTTTTTAACGGCGGCTGAACTTGAGAACTCGACTCACTGATTGGCTCGGACGAGAAGGAGGAAGGGGGTAAGGAAAATATAGGTTCGGAAAACTCTCGACTTTATATTGCTGAATTTATCAAGAAGGTAAGCCTGAATAGACGCTTATGAATGGACAGTTCCCCATCCAAGTAGTATTGTTTTTAAGTAAGCAAGAACTGGCATTGAGAGGACATGGCGAGCGAGAAAAAATTCTTTAAACATGGGAAATTTTAAAGAGCTTTTAAAATGATGGATATCTGAATTAAAACAACGCCTTTTTATGGGGATATCACTGACGGATTCGCATGTTTAAAAGAAAGGAGGATTGATTTGACTTATAAAAAATAAGTAAGTTTTCTTTTTTTTCTTTTCTTCTCAAGTTATCGTTACAAAAGAAAATTCTAAGGAAACTTCGAATCCAGGCGCGTAGCCAGGAAAATTTTTCGGGGGGGGGGATATGAACTTATATGTATATAAATAGACGGAATTTCATCACTCATCCAAAAATTTCGGGGGGGGGGGAGATATATCCCGATACCCCCCCCTGGCTACGCCCCTGTTCGAATCAGACACGGATGAATGCAATTTTGAGGATAAGAGCGGCTGGTTGAAATTTATATCCATTTTATGGAAAAGTAAAATAGGATCTCTTACATTTTTTATGTAATTTCTTTTTTTTTTTCTCGGGGAGGGCTTCATCCGCCAGCTTTCGAATTCAGTAACAAAAGATTTTCCAATCCTGTCCGGAGGAAAGGGGGGGGGGCTCCTATGCTTCCGGCTGCACTAACAGTTTTGACCACCGGCCGCCCCTGTTAAAAGCTCTAGAAATTTGCAAAAAATGGCCCCCTTTTTTGGAATGCTCAGGAGTGACTTTCAATGAGAAGCTCTTGTAACCCCAGCGCAGGGCGTTCGGGAAAAGCTCCGGTCCTACCAACAAAAAGGGGATCCCCAAATTAGCCTTTAAATTTAAGAATTTGCAAATCTTGGCTGTAAGATTTCAAATAAGAGCCAGAGGAACGAATTTTGTGAAAAATAATAGTGATAATAAGGGTCTGTTACCATTTCATAGTACTAGCGTTATATATCCACATCAGTGGTGTAGCCAAGGGGAAGGGGGGTCACAACCCCCATGAGGAATTTTTTGCCATACAAAATGTATAGTGTTCGCTCCGTTATCACACACACGTATGCATTAGAGATGAGTTCGGGCTCATTTTTTGAAGCCCGAGCCCGAAGACTTTTAATCCGAGCCCGCCCGAGCCCAAGCAATATTATTAAATTTGGAGCCCGAGCCCGCCCGAGCCCGAAATTTCAGCTAAAGACAAATAAAATGAACTACTTCATTAATAGGATACAATACATTTTGGAGCTTCACACACCTTCTAGTCTCCCGTGCCGCTATTTTTTTAAATAAGTGCGTCTATTTATCCCATGAATCACTTTTTAAAAGTTTCAAGGAGTATGTTCAAAGGAGAAATTTTTCACGATCCCGAGCCCGCCCGAGCCCAAACGCAATCGTGAAAATTACAGAGCCCGAGCCCGAGTCGGGCCCGGGCTCGGGCTGAGCCCGTCTCATCTCTAGTATGCATGTATGTGAGTTGCAATAGTCGTACCCCCCTCCATGACAAATTTCTGAATACGCCACTGTCTGGTAATATCCCCTTGAATGAGTTTCTCTCGTTCTTACGCTGATAAAATAAGAATAATGCAGTGAATGGAGTAACAAAATCTATTGCTGTTGCTTAACCTATTGTGCACGACAGTCAAATAAAAACTGAAGTAATCTTAGAATTGTTATCCCGCGTCCCGCGTTTCCCGTCTGAGAGATGCTTTAAAACCTCCTATTAGCGTGCACATCCGTGATGTTTCCAGGGCTATAGCTTTGAAAGGAAGCGTGTGATGGAAGCTGGATTGGATCCCGTAAATTCAGCGAGGTAGATAAAGGCGTTACCCGATCGGGCGAAAGGTACCCCTGTCCGGCTTTCGACTGCCGAGGTGTAGCGTGCGCAGAAGCGATCTCGTGCCGCCACAGCTTCGTTCACTATTCTCAAATTGTATTCCATGATTCAACGAATGCCATTTTAAATGCTGGATTAAAAAAAAGCCGTTTATTTCAATTTATAAACTACTTATTCAGAATAGGACCATTGAATTGCTTAATCTAGTGATCCTCATATCGTTCTATTTATTTGTATCTCGTGAAAAAAAAAAGTTTATAATCTCATGCGCCATTCCGGAATAACTAACGATCTCAAAATGAGAATTTGTTATGATGTTTTTTTTCACAGCAGAGCTTATCACTTTCGCTTAATTTTTAGATTGTGAGGTCATATTTTCGACGGGAAAAAAGTCTCACTTTATCAAATTTTATACTCTCTCGGAGTTAAGTTTGTAGACGTAAAAGTTTAAAGGATGGAAATAAAATTTAAAGCTTATTTACAGAGTCTCGCAAAACTACATTGTTAGCGCTCATTGTTGTTTAGAGGTTCTCCCAGAAATCTTGCCCAATTGGGCGCCAGAATGGCCGTTGTGTTGGAAAGTGTTCTATAGTCGATGCGTTTTGGCATTATTTATTCGTTCTTGTTATTTCTAAGATAAAAACCAGACATCTTTTTCTATTATGAGTACAGCAGGCTATAAATGAATGGATACACACATTCAATAATTCGAAATCCAACATCGCCAATGCAGAATCTTTTAAAAGTACTGTCATCATGAGTGCTGTTTTATAGCGGTTAGTTCCCGAACACCAGTGAAGAAGTTTTAATAACTGACAAGTTTTTTCAAGTACCTACTCTTTTAGGTTTATGGTCTGTTTGCAGTATCGATTGCAATGCATCTTCGAATTTCACAGAGAAGTCACGTTTTCCGAGGAAAGATCCGTCATGGACGAAAAACTTTTTTACCGATCCCCTGCATTTTTCATCTCTCTAATAATCACGAAAACATTCTGTACAAACAGATGTATTCTTCCAAATGTGTATCCGAGATCCATCTAGTTGTTGAGATTGCCTTTGTCGTCTTGTACAACGATATCTGAGAGCAAACAAAGTTTGTCTGAAAGTTCATAAGTTCTGTTCATCTGCTGCCATCTCCTTGGAAACCAGATATATGCCAGGAGCAGTGGTGTAACTACAGGGGGGGGGGGGATTATACACCATGAGGAATTTTTTTGTCCTACAAAATGTATTTCCTTCACGCACACACAACATATATATACATATATAAGAGTAGTCTTACCCCCTTCCCCCATGAAAAATTTAGTGCATTGTGTCTCGTTAAGGAATGGCTAAGGGCTATCTGCGTAGGATTGGGAGTGGGGTTGCGTAAGTGGAATTTCGCCCACAGATGAAAATCCGTTAATGCGTAAGAACCCAAAACGGGTTAACGGATTTACATGAAACAAATTTGGAATCTCTTTTACAGGGTCTCATAAAATTGCATTTATAGTGATAATACAAATTATTTTATATCCGAAATCTCGTCAGATTTAAGAAAAAATACATCGCCAAATTTGGCGAAAAATATTGATGTGTTGGAAAGTGTTTTATAATCAATGCGTTTGGCATGATTTATCTTTCTTGTTTTTTGTATGACGAAGCTACAGAAAAAATGTCCCCCACTAATGCCTATGACGTTCGCAGGTGCCGGCCAAGTTTTAGGCAAGACCCGTCGCCCCCCGCACCGCCTTCACGAGTCAGCAGCTTCTGGAGCTCGAGAACCAGTTCCGGATGAACAAGTACCTCTCCAGGCCGAAGAGGTTCGAAGTGGCCACGAACCTCATGCTCACGGAGACGCAGGTAACTATGTCGCCTCTCTCTCTCTCTGCCTTGACTCCTCTGCTCCTCTTGTAGCAACTGATTCACCTCCGATAGACTCTTACAGGAAAAGGAGAGAAAGGCCTATAATCAGATAGATTGAGTAGCTACGAAATTGAGTAGATTCAGATAGAATTTGGAGGCGGAGATACGTGACCAAAACAAGCTGCTAAAATCACGTGACCCAACAAGCTGCTCAATCACCGACTCAACAAACGGAACAAGCGCCCTGATGGGTCTACTAACTTCCCTGCTCATTGTTTCCTTTTGTGTTAGTCACGTGTTTAGTACTAAATGTATCTGAATTCCTATTGACTCACTTTTAGTATCCCCGTCCACTTACTAACTTAGTAACTAAACAATAGGTTTAGTAGCTACTCAATCTATCTGAATATAGTAGCCAAAGTTCGATGCAAATACCTCTGGGTCAGTGAGGTCAGACATGAGCCCAATCTGTGTTTTAGAAGATGGACGCAGGGCTTCATTTGCGTAGGAGCTCAGCTCCTGCACTTCTTTTTTTTTCCGTGTGAATTTTCACATATTAAGGCCGCTTGTTGCCAGCAGTAGGGTGCCATTAGCGGAACCCATTATCACTTGTAAGCAATCCATTTTTCGCACCGCAGAGAAAGAGGGAGATACTCCGGACAAGAGGTCATGGGGGACCGTGGATAATATATCGGTTTTCGCACTTGTGGTTTCACACCCCATCTATTGTTCGGTAGAGGGCAGACAGCCCATGTGTCGCCGCGTCAAGACCCGGCTCAATATCCCCATTCCAATACTACATTGTAGCCGCGACACTCGCTGGGTGTGGGCAAATGGCCTTTAGGCAAAACCCTGCGGAACTCATGAACAGCGCGCTCCGGAGTCCGCCCGTAACATGAACTCGAAGGTTCAGTCTCTCCCCCCCCCCTTTTCCCACACAAACCCGTGTCAGAAATCATTTTCCGATCAACCGATATCCCAGAGTCTTTGAGACCCCACCTATTTTGGGTCTTCTCCTGTATGTAGATTTTTTCGTGCTCATTGCATTTCATTTCAGTGTTCTGTGAAATAGTGAAAATAGGTCCAGTATAAAATTACGAGGGAAGATTTTTGCTTTACAGTCGAATCCCGTTTTCAAACGAAGTCCAAAGGGACATCCTTTCGCTCTCCCGAAATTGCGTTATGTACACTGCAAAAAATATTCCTGTAAATCAACAGAAAAAGTCTGGCAGCAAAAAGTTGCCAGAAATATTCTGTAGGCAGAAATTTTCTGTTGCCAGGAGCTGTATGTTATATGACAGAAAAATTCTGTTCCCTACAGAAATTTTCCGTATACATATAAAAGTCG
>JAWZYV010005102.1:0-12260 GCA_038373885.1 Cheiracanthium punctorium | reverse complement strand
TTTCATTAAATTTGGATTCATAAATAATACATATGTCGCTAGGAAAGCTTTTCAAAAGCTGGGAATTTCCACAACTCTCGTTCAACTAACAAATACACAGCGTGCGCTTGGAAACTTCAGGTGAAAAAACAGCTTTACAAAGTATGCAGTGTACTCTACAAACGTTGATTGTTCACTGATAATACTTAAAATTTCGTCCAAAGCTATATAAACATGTTTTAAACAGGTGGAATGTACAGGTGAATTTATGGTGTAAATTCTTTTCTATGTTACCCCATTCAGCTACCGACGAATGTATCATCTCTTAGCGTGACGTCACAGCGGCAAGTTGGATTAGTGCCCAGGCCCATAGAACGTAGGGATTCTTTCTCCTCTCTCAGAGGCCTCGGCAGAGACAAGCGTCTAGATAGTAGGAACTATCCTGCTTCTCATCGCTTTCCTTCCCAGTGCGCATTCTGTGTCGCGCATGATGTCAAAGGTGGGGGTGGAACAGAAGAGGGTAGAGGAGAAACTTCTCGGCTTCTCGCTCATTCTGCATTAGAGATGGGCGGTTCGACTCATTTTACTGATTCGAATCTCGACTCACTCACTACTTCGATGATTCGAATCAGTGATTCGAATCTTGAATCAATAAAACAACTAAAGAATTTTTCCCTCTCTCTGCGCCGAAAGCCGTACTATTTAAACACCCTTCACCCATTCATCGGGTTTCTTCTCCGCTGAGTTCTCGGGCAGTTAGCATCTCTCTCTCCTTGCTCCAGTAAAACTAGTGTTTAAACTGCCCGAAATGAAAATACAGGGGAGCTTCGTATGACCCCCTGGGCCTGTAAGATTAAAAGGTTAAGTTTGGTGTCAAAGTATTCGAAATTTTATGTATCGATGGGGTCCCAGAGGGGGGGTCGAGAATCAATAAAAACGCGCTCCGATGGATAGTTTCAGAGATATACGTTAATTAATTATGGTAATTAGACTAATTAACCATGATTGAGGCTTAAAAGGACTGCAAACATGTAGAAATTGGCTCTGGGATGGTTTCCAGACTTGGGAGATGCCGTCGGAGGAGGCTAGTGTTTAAAATGCCCAAATTGAAAATATAGGGGAGCTTCGTATGACCCCCTGGGCCTGTAAGATTAAAAGGTTAAGTTTGGTGTCAAAGCATTCGAAATATTCGAAATTAAGTATCGGTGGGGTGTTGAGTCTAGGGGGGGTCGAGAATCAATAAAAACGCGCTCCGGTGGATAGGTTCCGAGATATACGTTAATTAATTATGGTAATTAGACTAATAAACCATGGAGCTGTTTTTTCTGCGATGAGAGAAGAAGAAGCTTTCCGAGAGAAAGCAGTAGCAAAAGCATCACAAGCTGGTATTGATCTCAGGATTTTCTTATCGCCGGCCTCAGAGGCGTAGCCAAGGGGGGGGGGTTAGGGGGGTCATAACCCCCCATGAGGAATTTTTTGCCATACAAAATGTATATTCTTCACTACATTATCATACACACGTATACATATATATGAGTTGCAGTAGTCATAACCCCCCCCCCCTCAGAAAAAAATTCTGGCTACGCCCCTGGCCGGCCTGTATTTTTGCCCTTTATCGAATTCGAGATTTCACTGAAAGGAAAATGGGAATATCGGATATTTGATGTTGAAATAAAACCGATATGTCGATTTTTGGCCCAGTCCTACTGAGGGGCTGCTGCCCCCCCCCAAAAAATGGGACCCTTTACTTAGCTTACAATTGAACTTTATCTTTAAATTTGATACCCAGCCCACCCCGAAATAAAATCCTGGCTACGCCACTGTCAATAACACTAACTACGGCACTGCTTTAGGCCCTATTTTGTATTTCTCTGAATTACGAAAGAAAATAAAATCATTCCCCTTAAACGAAAAACAAGGTAAAAAAAAAAAAAACGAAATCTGCTGCAATAAAGCGAAATGTTATTTTGCTTACTACAAAGTCCTTTTGTGAGAGCGCTTAATACCGCCCCTGTATCCTTCATTAAAAGTGACAAGCACAATCCTAACTTTATTTCATTCTATTTCCCTTCACATGAAAATCCGCCACCATGTAAACTTAACGTTCCGTTTTTTTTTTTTTTTTTTTTTTGAGGGTGGGGGCAGGGGGACATATATTGAAGTTAAAAGTAGAAAAGGGATGTTTCATTAAATTTTAAACAAATATTAAATCAGTCAGACAAGTTGGAAGGAGGGATTTTCTTAATTTTTTTTCGGGGGGGGAGATTGACCCCTCTTGCCCTTAGGAAGTAACGCCTATGCCCCCCGCCAAAAGCAAACGATGTTCGACCCACTCCACACCCACAGACAGATAAAACTTTAAAATCCGACCACCAGCCAAGAAATGAAACACCAAAGATTCGAAAAAAAAACTTCAATTAAATGAAACATCCTTTCAACTCTTTTCGACTCCTTTCGACTCTGAGTCGATAGAAGATTCGAAAAAACCCCTCCAATTAAATGAAACATCCTTTCAACTCTTTTCGGCTCCTTTCGACTCTGAGTCGATAGAAGATTCGAAAAACTAACGAATCTCAAGGATAGTATACAATCACCGAAACAGAGCGAAACACTGAATCAGTAAAGATTCGTTGCTGCACCAACTCAGTGACCAACTCACCCACACCCACTCATTTACTGTTTCAAATCATCTATCGACTCAGAGTCGTAAAGAGTCGAAAAGAGCCGAAAGGAGTCGTAAGGAGTCGAAAAGAGTTGAAAGAGTAAGGGAAAATCCCTGGGAACGGCAAAGGGAAAATAAGTTTTTCTTCCCTTCGAACTTGGAATGTATTTCCCTTGAGGGCTTGAGATTCGAATCAGTAGAGAGTGAGTGTAAAGACTGAGCCACTCAGTACCAAGATTCGAATCACTGATTCGACTCATCGAATCATTGGCCATCTCTATTCTGCATTTCGCTTTGCTAGCTGTTGTTACTTGTTTTCCCACCTCGTTGCTCTATTCCCGATGTCGGATTCAGAGAGTGAGCTTTTTCAAAGCAGCAAAAGGCCCTTTTCAGGGCCACAAAAAAGGCCCTTTTCAGGGCCACAGAAAAGGTCCTTTTCAGGACCAGATCCTGAAGGATCTATTTTATACTCACCTGCTGCAGAAAGCAGCAAAAGGCCCTGTTTAGGGCCAGATCCTGAGAGATCAATTTTAGAAACACGTGATAATCGAAGTGTTTCTGATTCTGGTTCTGGTGTTCCTCAAGAGGAAGATCCACATTCCTCGAGTGATGATAATGCAGCTTCTTATAATAAGCAGTTCACCTGCAATGAGTGCAGTAAATGTTTTTCTCAAAAAATGCATATTTTGCGTCACCTCAGGACTGTACATAAAAACAACTTGCCCTCATATTCTGTTACTAACACGCCCAATGTAAATAAAGAGACACCTTATAAATGCCCTGTCTGTGAAAAGTATTTTGCCTCAAAATTTAATTTAATAAGACACACAAATAAAAGCCACCCTGGTACCTCTATCGATCTGTTATTAAATAAAGAACAGAAGCCCGTACAATCAGAAACACCTTTTAAATGCCCGATGTGTGATACATATTTTACATATAAATGTAATGTAACACGGCATATTAATAGAAACCATCCCGGTACCTCCTTACACATGACCCAAGATTTATCACTTAATAACAACAGATGCCCAATATGCAAGGAAATGTTTAGCAGGAGAGACATAATGAATCATTTTGATGAACTAAAATAGCATCAAAGATACCATTTGATACCATTCTTGATGAAATAAGAGTTTCAATAACAGATTCCAGTTTAGAGAGATTGCACTTATTAACGAAAAAAGACCTGCATAACATTGAAAAGAGTTTTAATTTATCCTCCACTGCTGTAAAACATTCAAATGATTACGTTAGTGTTGACTTATGGGTTAAAGAGATGCAAAACTCTGAAAATCCATGTGTACTTTTTTATAAATCGCAGGGGTCAAAATCTCAGTACCCATTTTTGCTTGATGAAGATTTTTTACTAATTATTATGACCCAAGCCCAAGTCGAAATTTTAAAAAAATATGGTTCAGATTGCATCTGTATCGATAGTACACATGGTGTAAATGGGTATGGATTTGAATTAATTACACTATTAGTTTTAGATGACATGCGCCAGGGATTTCCATGTGCATTCATGATATCAAATCGATGTGACCAGCCTGCTTTAACTATTTTTTTTTCTTTAATCAAACAAATTTCTTGTTTTATTACACCAAATGTATTCATGTCTGACATGGCAGAGGCTTTCTTTAATGCATGGGTTAGTGAAATGGGCAAGCCCAAACAGCGTCTCTTTTGTGCCTGGCATGTAGATAATGCATGGCGAAAAAATTTAAAAAAAATAAATGGCACTGAAAAAAAGGCAGCTACTTACAAAATTCTCAGATCTCTGTTATTTGAAACTGATATTAACACTTTTAAAATAACGATGCAGGCAGTAATAGAATATTTAAAAAGTGACTCTGACACAATCGAATACGGGTTAAAATACCACTACTTTTATATAAAAAATGGTTGGTAATGTGGCGGCATGAGATCACTTCTGGGCACACAACACCCGGCAATGGAGGGTCAGTCAAAGGGGTACCCTTTGGCCTGGCTGGATTGTGCCTCATTCTATCACCCATATTCTCATGTTCTAAACCGACTTCTGCCACATGCTCTTCCTAACCCCTCCCCCATGAGGAATTTTTTACCATACAAAATGTATATTCTTCACTACATTATCATACACACGTATACATATATATGAGTTGCAGTAGTCATAACCCCCCCCCCCCATGAAAAATTTCTGGCTACGCCCCTGCCCATGCCAGTAGCATAGCTGGAGGGGAGCAAGGAGGGACATGTGTTCCAGGACACAGTACCCAAGGGGCTCCTGATTGTATATTAAACCTTCCCCATTACATTTTAGCAAATAGGAGGGGACACAGAATTTCCAGTTGTCCCCAGGTGCTGAAAACCTTAGCTACACCTCTAGGGGGCTCAGCATGTTTGCATCAATTCAAACTAAAAAAGACATCATATGATGATTTGAGATAATTTTCTCTTTTACTACTAGGGTCTGGCATAGGAAAAGGGGGCTACAGCCCCCTAAGCCCCCTTTTCCTACACCACTGCCCTCTCATACTTGAGCCCCAAAGTAATACTCCTAATGCCTAATTGATAGTTATGGCCCTAGATAAGAGGCCTCAGTTTGAAAAGAGCATTGTAAGAGGGTTTTGCTTGAGCGCTTTTATATTTACCATTATACCAACATCTCCCCATATATATGCATTTCCACAGAAAGAGATGCTTCCTTTTATTGATAATATACTCAAGTTGTTTGCAGCAAATATTAAGAATCTCTGAATCAAAACAAAAAACTGACACATTTTTTTTTACAATAGCTTGACTTTATCTTTGAACACAGGTTAAATTTTTAACAGAAGATACTTCAACTAAACTGTACAAAAGTGAGAGAGATCAATACAACTTATATATATACAATATAGTTAATATATATATATATATACAATGAAACTTCTGAGGAGCAAGGACCCACTGTTCCTCGAAAAATCTGTCATTAAGAGATGTCGCTCAAAGAAGTATAAACATTTGATACTGATAGTGGTGAAAAGCACCTTAAAATATTGCTTGTTTTGTTATTTATGAAACTGTATACTAATGCATAAGTAATTATACAACTTTTTTTTTCAAATTTAAAATTTAATAAAATGTTTAGGAATTTTGGATTGTTTCAATTTAGGAGTTTTAGATTCTTTTTTCCTTTCTGGGAGTATTGCTCTGCTCTCTTTACTTTATTTCTTACATCTGACCAAAGAGCATTTATCCCGATATTCTTCATACATTCTGAATTTGTCATAATAAAATCTATTTGCGATTTGAGTTTCCCACAAAGTTCATCCTCTCTGAAATTCCTTTTTTGTGTGGCTCGATCACATCAACGCACTGATAAAAAAATAAGATCACTCATTTTGCACACGTCTCTTTTCTAACCTACAAGATTTGTATGTGTACTTAGCTGTCAATTTGCAGAGGAGTGACTGGTTTTGAAAGCCAGTTCAATATGGCATTTGTTTACTTTATCCCCCCCCCCCCCCCCCCAAAAAAAAAAAAAAAAAGCAAAAAAATTTTTTGGCCAGGGAACTGGGACTGGTCGCTTATAGAGGTTTGTGTGGTCTAGAGGACCTTTTAAAATTACATAGATAGGCTAAAAATCTGCACCACTCATACAATTTTCATTGTAACTGGTTGTTTTAAACTATTGCACCATACTAAAGTGTTTTAATGATAAGCAATTACTTTTTATGCAATACATTTTACAAGAGGCCTGGTATTTTTTTAAATAAAAAATCAACTTTTAAGAGTTGACCTATAAACAAAAAGACCCAGTGAGAATCCATTTCAACATAAGTGAAAAGAAACACTCCCAAAGAAAATAAAGACTTTCAATTTCGTGTTTTTTTAAAGTAAGCTAATCACATAAAAACAAACATACATATAATCAGTGCCACAACTAAAGTTTAGTTCACACAGTACAAACCTTAATTTTCGGCAAATAAGGCATGGCTGGGGGGGCATGTGCCCCATTTGACCTCCCCATGATGCATGCCCATATATAATAGCAAAATATAAAATTCATTATTTTTTGAAAAAAGATTTGAATTAGATTGTAAAAAATTATCATTTTAAGTATTTTATATTAATCCTATTTAGATGCATATATACACCCTTACATAGTATATTATTGTGTCCACATTAGTTTGGATCATTAATATCAAGTATAAAATCTACATAAGCTAAAGATTAAATATTATCATATCATAACTAACTAGGAGCAGGAGGGGGGGGGGGGGGGGGCAACTGCTATTTCAAAAAAAGTTCAATAAAATTCCAATATGACCCATTTAAAAATATTTTCAGCAATAGGAAACAGTTTACCCTTAAAAAGACCTCCAGTTGAGGCAGATATCCCTCGTGTAAGTTTACCATAACACAGCAGAACAATGTTCAAAATTAATTTGAATTGAAAACATTTAGCAGAAACACAACAAAGTCAATGCATTTACACACTCACACGCTTTCTTATTATTGTCAAATGAACATATCAATCTAACTAACTCCCATATTACTGCAATTATTGAGCTAAGGGCACTAATTCATGCACCTTAAATATGATTCTTTTAAAGGTGTAAAAAAGAAAAACAAAACAAAAAATCCTTTTTCTTTTACCTTTCAAAAAAGATTTGTGCTTTTTGAACAACCCAAATTACAGTTTGCAGCAACCCAAATTAAGTATAAGATTTATAAATCAAATCTAGTTTAATATATATTTTATTCAGAACTTTTTGTAATCAACAGTAAATTTTACAAAATTTCAAAGAATTGTGTATGAATAATTTTTTAAAAATAATTTCAATTATTAGCATATTTTGCTCTGAATCTTGCTCACAGCAAACTTCCTGAAAGCATTAAAAATTTTTATTTTAATCATCAAATTTATTACATTAAATTCATCAAGCATAACTGAAACAAATTTCCGATATCTATGCGAATATCACGCTAAACTGTCGGAGAAAGCCAATAACACTATTTTCAGAGACCGTAAGGCAAATTACAGCTACCCTAAAACATTATTTATTTCACAATAAAGTGAGGTAACTTAAAAATTTTTTAAACAAACATTTGTTTGAATACGATGTCAATATAAACAATCCCAAATGTTCACGAAGTGTGTGATAATCTTGAGAAGTTTCCCCTCTACCCTCTTCCGTTCCCACCCACCTTTGACATCATGCGCGACACAGAATGCGCACTGGGAAGGAAAGCGATGAGAAGCAGGATAGTTCCTACTATCTAGACGCTTGTTCGGCAGAGTCTCTTTTCCACCTACAGCATGCGCACTGCCGATCTCGCGGACATGCGAAACTTTCCTGACGCTGGGAAAAACATATATGTATTTATTTACAACTGCTTTCTTCTGACACTGGTCTTTTTTTTTTTTTTTTTTTTTTTTTTTTTGGAGGGTGGGTGTGGGTGAACCTTAACTAAATTAGTTTATTTTGGTTTCTACTCAAAGGACGTGAAGTAGGTTTCAATTTTTAGACTGACAGCCTTAAGGAAATTTTATTTTAAACTTCTTTTTCTTTCAGGGGGGTTCGAGAGTAATTCTATTTTATTTCATATTACAAAACTTAAAAAAAAAAAAAAAATGCGCAAAATCTTAAACTGGCAGTTCATCTAAACGTTCTCTAAAAAATTGAATTTATAAACTGATAAAAAAACAAACATAGTATGAAGTTAGCTTTCTAAAAAGCGATTATAAACAATTTTAAAGTAATTTTCTATTTTATTAATGATTATAGTCATTAAATAATTTAATTAACAATTTTGATATGTATAATTAACTTAGTTAAAAACTTATAGTGTATCATAATATAGTTAAAAATTTAACTTACAGATAGCTTTAAACAGAAAGCAAACATTGCATTAAAACAATAGACCGAGTAACTAGATTATCATAATTAAGAACGAGATTATTAAATTAATAATTTTAACGAAACTTAACTTACGGTTATCGTTAAACTGAATGCAAATTAATGAATCACAATGCATTAAAACAATAAAACCCAATAGTTATATATTGTTGTTGTAGTTCTGGAATTACGGCCGATAAGCTACACGTAGGCTCTAAGCCGAGAGGTGGGGTGCCCTCCGTGGGGGGTCTTTCTAAGGGGTCCTAACCCGTATTTATGCTAAGTTCCGGAGGAAACCACTTAAAACTCCGAACGATTAGATCGGCGGACGCAACCTGGTTTCGAACCAGGCACCTTCCGTCTCCCAGTTCAGAGCGCTAGGCGCTCGGCCACTGATGGGGCCCAGTAGTTATGTAATTATAGTAAAAAGTTAACTTACGTTTAGCATTAAACTGAATGCAAATTAATCAAATAAAATCAAAAATGGCGGCAGGGATACTAATCTGTACTCGACCCAAATTATAAATAGAAAATTACTCAACAAATCATTGATTATAATCAGTATTATGCCTCTTATTATAAAATTCTAACAAAAACATGTCAATTTTCTGTTACATGTTACAAAAGAACTTGTTGTGACTTTTTTAATCTAATACTCTGATACTGTATGAAAACAGATTTGTATATTTATAACTTAGTGTCAAGCAAACTTCTGAAATTCGCGCGCGAAACTAATTTATTATCTTCTGACGGGTTAAAAATTTGTGACGCAGCATTTTACTTTATAGCTATGTGAATTTTAAATATGGGTCTTAAAAATAATGATATCAAATTGTGAGTGACGCCCTGCTGGGATTTTTAAAGATCTGTTTTTAAATTTCATTACAGTTACTTTCGTTTTATTTTCTAAAGAAGATTTACGCATTTAAGCAATTATAACCATCTCCTAATTAAATTACTCTTGAGGCACCAGTCACATTTAAAGAGCATTTATTAACACTTCACTAGATAAAACATACAAGATATAAATCTTCATACTAAAACGTCAGAACACCATATCATTTTGCCAACAGGCTGCCGCACATCACATTCCAGGTAAAATCGCTCAAAAGTTGTTCTCAGAAGCAAAGGTAGTCCGGCATCCACACATTCCAAGTGCGGACCTGCTTGCGCAGTGGTTCTCAATATTGGATGGAACTCGTCATGGCCGGGAACGACAAGCTCGGGGTGCTAGAAAACTTTTTAAAAAAATCTGGAGTGACTCCACTCGACTTTCCGAACTCTTACGATTAAGATCATTACCAAGCACTTAAATAAATTTTAATCGATGAATAATTCAAACATATATACCAAATTGAAACTCAATCGAATGCACTGTTTAAACGCTTGTGCACTTTCAAGAATTTCTCCCCATATGCCATTACATAAAAGAAAGTTTTGTCGTAGCCCTTTAGGAGAACTATAAGTCCTATACACACCAAAATCAATACCGGTCTTGCAACGGTGGTTTATAACATGTATACCCAATTTTAGCTCAATCGAATCTACCGTTTAAACGCTAGCGCACTTTCAAGAAATTCCCCCCATAGGCCAGAATGTAAAAGAAATCTTTGTAGTAGCCCTGTAGAAAAACTATAAGTCCTACACACACCAAAATCAATACCGGTCTTAGGATGGTGGTTTATAACATACATACCCAATTTGAGCTCAATCGAATGTATCGTTTAAACGCTAGCGCACTTTGAAGAAATTCCCCCCATAGACTATAATGTAAAAGAAATCTTTGTCGTAGCCCTGTAAAAAAACTATAAGTCCTATACACACCAAAATCAATACCAGTCTTGTGACGGTGGTTTATGAGATATTTATCCAATTTGAGCTCAATCGAATGCTCCATTCAGGAGCTATCGTGTTCACTCACATACACACAAACACACATACACACACACATACATACATACATCTCGTAAAAATAGCATAAATGGATTCAGAAGCCCTCAAAACGTGTAAAAAAACCAAAATCTCGAATTCGAATTTTTTCATGATTACAATACTTTCCTTACATGGTACATGTTCGGAAAGTAAAAATTAAGAACTAAAAAGTCGAAAACATAGTTCTTCTCGAATAGTAATAGGATGCCCAAAGCCCAGATGCCGGTCTTAAGTTTAGAATAAGAATAAATTATTGATAAAATACGTATAAATATAATATAGTGCACTGCAGGATACAAAAAAATTGTCAAGCAGACGGCAATAAATGTAGATAAATTTTTTATCGCAGCTGCGTCATTTCTTTCCTTTCCAAAATTATTTTTAATCTTGAAATCGGGTTTAACCTGTTCCGTGTCGTCTCATATTGAAATAACGCACACCTCCCCTTCCGTGACAAGTGTTGCTTCCAAGATGGATTTTTGAATACCTCGCTAGTGTCCGGAGTTGTGCTTAGGCAACCTCTGGGTTCTAGGTGAGCACTGAAAGAGATTTCAAATTTCCCTTATTTTCAATTTTTTTTTCTTCCTGAGCACGTACTTTAAATTGAAATTAGCGAACTTTAAAATAGTGAAAAAAGATTTTAAAAATCCAATATTTAAAAAAAAAAAAGAAAATAAAAAGAAAGAAGGGGGAAAAAAAGAACTTTTTACAGCATTCTAAACATGCGATAGTAAGTAAGATGCTTCTAGCCTTTTTAAATATTTCTTCTAAAGACAATTTTTAATTATTACTACTGATAAAAGAACTCTTATTATACCCTTGCTAGTCACTTCATTAATAACTGGAATTCGTTCCAAAATACTGTACTTCAAATCTGTGGACACACGGCTTTCACAATGACACTGGTTAAAGAAATTTATGGGTTGCTGTTTTTCTCCCGCTGCCGCTTTTCGCATATTCCTCTTTAGAACGGGGGCCGTCCTCATGATATTTTCCGAGAGTCTAGATCTGCAGGGTCACGGACTAATCCTTCTTGAAAGGGGGGTGAAATTGTTGGCGATCGTTTGGCGTGCCGATGTGTGGGAAGTATTCATCCCAGCAGTCTGCCAAGACGAGCGACTTTTCGCTAAGATAAATGCAGGTTGCATGAAATCATGATGGTTCCGAATATGATTGGCAACAGTTTGCCAGAACATTTTCCGAAAAAATAATTTGTCGGGAATGTCCACCAGGATAATACGTAACTACCAGAATTTCAATACATTAATGTCTATGGACATCTTCAACATATTATGATTGTAGTCAGTTATTGTTTGGTCCATGCACAAAATCTCGCTATTTGTCATCAACCTCGTCGAGTTTTGCCGAAATATCGCCAATTTAACGCCAAAAGTAATGACGCATTTGGCATGACTCTTAAAACTTTTTACGGTAGAATGTTGAAATTTTGTATTCAGAAGTATTGTAATATCTAACTGTGCATTTTGATAGCTGTCGACAGAGTAATTTATTTACAGGGTCGCCCAAAAGACTTAAAATACATTAAGGGACTATAGATACCTTCATTTCATTAAAAGTCTGTGAAGAATAACTATTTCGGCTATGACTGAAATCTCGCTAACTATCTCAAGCTTGTTGACTTTTGTCAAAATATTGACCAATTAAGTGAAACAAATCTTTTAAATTGAACTCGGCTTGGTGGTAAACTTTAGAATTATTGCAGTATTTTGTTTCTTTCAAACGAAATTAGACGAAGTGCACCGAAAATATTTTTGATTTAATAGAGGTACAAGGAAGTCATGTGGTGTCCATATCAG
>JAWZYV010005101.1:0-10700 GCA_038373885.1 Cheiracanthium punctorium | reverse complement strand
CGGTACCTGGTATCCGGCCATATTGATATCCGTTGCATCACTAATAGTTATATAAAGAATTAAACAATTTCTTTATTTTATTATTTTCAAGAGTAAGTACATCGTTATGTAAAAATGAAGAAGAAATTCTTGTAGTGCAAAACAAACAATTATTTTACACTGTGAAAATCTGTTATACTTTAGTATCAACAGAAATATTATAAGAAAGCAATAGTTCATAAAGTTTTTTACTCTATTTAGTGTATTTTTATTTAATTTCTTATTTTGTGAGTGTGTGTGTGTGTGTGTGGGGGGGGGGGGGTTGCAGAAGTGCAAAAAAAGTATTGGGTTGGCAACAAAGTAATTGCGTTTTCTTGTATAAAATTCAAGCAAATAAGTTTTCAACACGTTTTTAATTACAAGTAAGCTGTGCCTGAACATACGATTCATATTTGTTACATTTTAAAGTAAGAATTTCACTGGCAGTATTTTTTTTCGTCCATAAAAGATGGCCACCCTCCCCCTTTTTTCGCTTCTATCCTCCTTAGAGGACAATATTAAAAATGTCCTGAAATTAATTTTTAGGTATTCGTGACTGCTGTATTTTACAGAAAGAATTTCACGGATATCTCTATATTTATTTGAGATCACGCGGGATATGTGAAAAGAACTTTTTGGCCCCTTACCCCCCCTAAGATTACGAATTTTGGAAAATGCTCTCTGATCTAGCACCTATGTTGAAGAACTCACGTACGTGCCGAATTTCGCATAATTAACTTCAGTAGTTTTGGCCAGGCGAAATATTGACGTACGGAAAAACGCAATTACTTTGTTGCCAACCCAATATGATGATTTTTTAGGAGCATTTGGAATGTAGTCAAATAAAACTCATAAAATATTTAAAAAGCATTTTAAATTATACACAATACTTTATTTTAAAAATTCAGATTTATTACAGTTAAGCAGAAGTATTTATTAGAAAAAATAAAAGATTTTTGAAACTTTTTTTTTTTTTTTTTTTTTGAAGAAGGGGAGGGGAAGCTCATTTTAATGGAAACTTTCAAAAGAGATAAATACTAAATATATTAATGTAACTCTGTTCGCGCCCCGTTTGGACGCACGCTCCATTCTCACTTCTATTATTTCATGCCCACCTTTCACTCAAAAGAGTAAATTCGTTCAATATTGTGCGCTTTCTTCTCCGGTGAGCTTCTTTCAGCCACCGGGATAAGTTATTACCTATAGTAGGAAGTCCGAAATCCGGAAGTCTAATAACCGGAATAATTCATAATCTGTGTATTTTATCTTCCAAAAATGTTATTTAAAAAATGAAAAACTTATCAGGATTTTTTATTTTGCCCACTTACAAAAAAAAAATTAAACAACAGAAGAAAATAAATGAGTTATACTCGAATCCCGTTTTAACAAAGTCCAAGGGACTAGAGACATCATTTCGCATTTGATATTGAGGGCAATGGACAAAGTCTCGATTTGCCCATGTGATAATAAGGCTCTGATCACCGATACATATTTATGATCATATGTTTAAAAACGAGTTAAAAGAAATTTTTCCAAATATGTTTATTGCATTACGTATATATTTAACTCTGCTCTTTCGGCTTTGCAATTTGATATCGGTAAACTCCAAATTAGAGAGAATTCTATCTCTTTGAAGAACAAAAATGCAACAGAATAAGCAGCAATGTTTAGCTTTGCTGTGCTCAGAGCACGATTTAACAAGCAACCTGGATTTTTTAAGACGTAATTGAAACTTTCAGCGCAGCAAAGGCTAGGAAGAAGCCAATTTAATTTTTTTAATCTGTAAAATATATTCATTAAAGTTTTTGATGCAGTATCTTTTCCTTTAGTTGGTGTGTTAGATTCTTTTATTGTTAATATTATTTTTTAAATTAATTTTTTGCAAACAGTTTCAGAGTTCATTTAAATGGTAATGAGAATCTTATTCTAATATGACCATTATAAAATTTTATCTAACGAAGAACATTCATATTAAAGAAAAAGAAAAATGTTATTACGTTGGGGGGGGGGGCCCTCCGCTACTGTCACAGCCCCGGGCCCTTAAATGGGTAAACTGGGCTCTGGGAGTGGGACATCTAAAATTGTGACAAAATAAATAAATTATCCCCCATATGCAAGCTCTTTATAATGATCATTATTCCTAGTGATTATCATTATATTCCATCATGATCATTAAACTGTATGCAAGCTCACAGAACGGCAATCATTTTCTTTAACGTGCCCGGAAAAACTGCTGAATTTATAACGACTGGTTCAGACCACTCATTAGCCGTACTGATCGTCAATATTTGATTGTTTACAGTGAAGAAGAAGCTGTGTACTTTGGAGATCGGGGACATTTGCAAACATTTTTACATTTGCAGACTTGCCAACTTTTACGCTTTACGCGTAAAATTTACGCATTTCGACTGTTGTTTACGCTTTTACGCATACAGCGCTTTTTTTTTTACGCATTTCCGGATATTTTCTTCCTAACTTGTGCATATTTCTTTAAAAGTGAAATTGATATTAAAAAGAGATGTATTAGGTTTTAAATTGAAATGATGTTCTATGTTAGGGCCTTCTTGCCTTTTCAATATGGATCTAAGTGGTAGCATCGGCACCATGATCCACATCGCACATCCATGTTGACACAATGCGCATTGACAAAATATTGTTGCCACTGAAGCAAAGAAAAAAAATCTTTTTCCGCTTTTTCCCACATGCGACGCCGAGTATTTCTCAGTCATGACGTCATAGAGTAGAGCGAATGGGAGAATCGTTTACTAGGGAGTAGGTCTTTCTCCTGTGACTTGTGCGTCTCACGTGGTGTTCTTCGTTATCAGCAGCGCGCCCGCTTTGCGGTTAAGTGGTAGACGCAGACGGTAGTATGAGCATATTTCGATTGCTTTTCTGAGGATTATTTTCGATAAATGATTACTGGCACAGCATAACTTATAAACAAAGTTATAGCAAAGAATGGGTATAAAGGGGTCGCGCTGCCGATCGCCAACGTCGCAAATTGCGAAAATAAAATTAGTTTGGCGAAAGAAAATACGTTTGGGCGAAAATAATGACAATTGCTTTTCTTAATGATGTCCGAAAAAATCTAATTTGGCGAAATGTTAAAAAAAGCCAGCGCAACCCCTGGGGTATATATAGTATCATATGTCAAAGGAGCGAAATTTGCTTATTGTAACATGTGCCGGAGTGATTTCAGCATTTCTCACGGAGGAAAGTATGACATTTCTCGCCACTCGAGTTCGTCAAAACACAGTGAAAATGTGAAACGTGCTAACAGCAGTAAAAGTCTACAAACATTTTTCAAAGAGGACGAACAGTCCAGTGGCAGATTAATGCAAGTTTCTCGGCAGTTAGAAGATTGACATATACATACATTTTATGGAAGCAATTTAGGATCTTTTACATTAATTTCTTTTTTCATTCCTCGGGGGCCGGTCGCCCCCTCCGCCCCCCCCTTTAATCCACCCTTGGGAGAGTCGGACGTTATTCATGCAGAACTGTTATTTACATCTTTCTTGATCGAATACAATGTTCCTATTTCAGCAGCTGACTATGCTGAATGTGAGAGGGTTTTCAGTATTATTCGGAAAAACAGAAATGAATTCAGGTGCAACTTGTCTAATAAGATTTTGGAAAGCCTTCTTATTATGAAAGATTTTCAGATACTTCAGATTTTCTTAATAAAGCAGAAAAAGCTACTGCTGCTTCTTTGAAGTCAGCATAGTCAAAATGAGAGTTTTTTCAAGCCAGTTAAGTGATTATAATTAATAAATTGTTACTCACAAGAAATCTGGAAAATGGTGTATTAATTGATTTGCCTTTTATTCGACAACTTCATTTTCTTTTATTGTTCTTAGCTTTATTTAAGACTTCAAACAAATAATTGTGATATAAAGTGCATTAAAGAATAATATTCGTGCATTATATAGTGAAAGGTAAAAAATAACGCTCACGCGTTGTATAGCAAAAAGTGTCGAAATTTCTGTTCGCACGCTGTTTTACACATTTTGATTTTCCCAAGTTGGCAAGTCTGCATTTGTAAGGTAAAGTATCACCAACGTGGTTTTATTTATTCATATGTTGCATCTTTATAATTTGTTTCAGCTTTTTATTTTATGTGCTGCATTTTTAGCGCATAAAATATTGTTAATGATTTTTATTTTGGTGTTTTTTTAGCACATGGCTAATTGTATGCGTTTTTTTTTTTTTTTTTTTTTTTTTTTTTTTTTTTTAATGCACGTGAACAAAATTTGAATGAATGTTAAGATATTTGTGAAAGTGATAGTGTTGTAATGAAATTACATTTAACACGTTCTATCTTTTAAAATGTTTAATTTATCTATCCCAGCCACTAATTTTACCAAATTTGTGTTGGTTAGACTATTGTGGTACACACTACATTAAAAAAAAAAAGATATTTCTACATTCCGGGCCACACTTCTTCACTTCGACCTCCATTGATCGATGCTAGATTAATTAAATGTATAATTAATGTAAATTCTGTGCCATGATGTACGCTTGCATAGAACAGTCACATTTGAGAGTTTTAAATATTTAATTTGTATTGAATATGACTATACATTGCTTATTATAATTGCAACTTTTCCTATAATGTGTTTATTTTTTGCTTATTTAGAAAAACTTGTATTGTTTTTTCATCTTATGATTTCTTCCAATCATAAGGTGATTTTCTGTCATCCTACCTCATAAATAAAATTGTAAACAGCCCAACATAGAAATTTTCTCCCACATTTAAAGAAAATTAAAACAATTTTAGTAATTAGTAGTACTATCATTTACTGATTAATAAAATCATAACTTTTCAAATTAAGCATGTTACTTTGACATTATTAATCAGTAAAGTCAATGCAATCCATTTTTATTTAGTTAGATTTATATTTATCTACATATTGCTTTTTTGTAAAAAATGTTTGAATTGTTTTGTTTACACGCTCAATTATCAGTTTATAAAATCAGATTTTATTTTATTTTTTAATTGACAGAAATTTAAAATTCCATGCATAACCTGACTAAGTATGGGCCCTGGGGTTGACATCGCTAATGATTCATATTGATACAAGCATATGTATATTGATACAAGCATATAGTTTTGATGCATACTGATCATATATGTAATCCCAGGCTGGGCAAGGTGTCAACTCAGCCTTTCATCCATTGAGTAGGTCGATAAAATGAGGACTAGGCTTGCTTGGGGTCAAACACTGCGGGCTTCGCATCAGGCTGACCACCTGGCCAAGGTATATGGCATCCGTACCCCAGAGTCCATGGTCGCGAAGGTGCGGTTGAGCAGCGCAGGTCTTGTCCCTGCAGATGTTGTGCCAATATTTGACTTTATCATATATGTTCACATATATATCCTGCACATTCATTTCTACCATAGACAATAGTGATTTGGGTCCCAGGGCTCCCCCCCCCCCATAGTTACGCCACTGCTTGGGTGATATGTCATATGTAACATAGTATGAAATGTGTGGCTTCTTTTGAGTTCTGCATGCAGTGTGTTGCTATTATTTTGCCCTGTGAATTTATAAATTGTATCCCCCTTCTTTGTCCGAAAATATCAGATTAGTTAGCATAAGCTGTATGTCATGCAGATACAAGGTTTATTTATTCACCATTTATTTCATATTCCCCCTGCCCTTGAAAAAATTTTCTGGTTGCGCTCTTGAAGTGACAATTTGTTTACATTTTTAGTTTCCTTTAATATTATAGTCTGTTTTTTTTTTTAGGAATGTGATCGATACAGTTCATATTCTTTATCTCTTAATGAGTGATTGTACAATTTTGCTGTACATTTGAAGCAGCAGCATTGTACTTGTACTTTTTCGGCTTGTAAAATAGGATGAAGTTATCTGCCCAGTTTTACAAGCTGCAAGAGTAAAAGAAATCTCTGCAGTTAAGTGCTGAAGACAGATGGCAATGTGATCCCTTTGTGTGAGTATCATGATTAATTAAAACAAATTTATTAATGTAAATTTTATGTATTTGTAATTAAAAAAATGAAACATTCCAACAAGTTTTAATTTCTTAAACGTCTCTTAGAGAAATGCTAAAAACAATGATCACTCTTGTCCAATTGCAATGACACACATGTATACTGTATAGTCGATAATAAGTGTTCATCCTCAGGGCCTGATTAACACTTTCTGATACTATAGGCCTGCTGTTATTTTGCGACCCCCCCCCATTCCACAAGTATAAATAATAAATATTGTAGTTTTGAGGCCCCTAGACTTTTTTTACTATAGGCCCGGGCCTTATGGGCCTATTCGGTAATCAGGTTCTGTTCATCCTAGGTGTTTTATGGTCCGTTTACAGATCCATTTCTGCATATCTAATTTAACGATCCGGCACACCTCTACTTGATATCACAATGGACACAGGTTTTTCTTGTTGTTGTTGCCAAGTGACAATAATCAGACATAAGAAGATGTAATAATTTTACTTTTAATTAAATATTATCATTGTCCATTTTAATACAATAATATGTGTACTAAGGAAACTTACATAGTAAAACAGACAGTAAATTTGTACTTATATTGAAGTGTGTTCTAATATGTAAATTCTTTAAAAAGCATTTGTGCATTGCAACCAGAGACGGCCCCAGGGGCGTGCGGGGCCTCTTTTCTGTCATGTCTTATGAGATAGCAATAAAATGGCCCAGGAGCGGGGCCTCTATAAGCACGGGGCCTTAGGCGATCGCCTACATTCGCACCCCCCTTGGGCCTGCCCTGTTGCAACAGACATACCCAGTAGAAGAATTTTCTGTATCAATCTGCAGCACCAGGAGCAGAAACCAAAATTTATCTACGACCTTAACGTTCCCTGAATAAACTACACTCAAAACTTGCTCATTGCAATAAAAACATGCAACCTTTTCGTACTGTGCAGCCATTTTAAACAACTTGCATACACATCGGCAGTAGCAACGAGGTATAATAGGGTAGAGAGCGTACCGGCAACCCCAACCGGTTCCCATGTTAGTGTCACGTGATTTCTGCTTGAATTCCGCAACTCTGCAAATAGCTCCCACTTATTTGTATGGACTAAAGACTATCGCCCAGTTTCGTTTTAATAATTTTTAAGGAAAAATGTTTATGCGGTGCAGCGCATACGGATGCAAATAAAGTTTTGTCAAAGGAAGACCTGTAACCTTTCACAGTTAAATTAAAATTGTACAATTTATTACTTTATTTTTAGTATTTTTGTCATTTTAATACTTCTATTGAATTGGTTGGAAAGTTTCAGTCATATTTTATAGGAAAATCACCGCTGTGAGTGAGTTTTAAAGCATGTATTATTAGCACCAAAGTGAATTTAATACTGCGACACTATTTATTTTAATTACCCTTTTAAAATAATTGATTTTTATACTCTTTTTTCGTTTGCTCCGTTGAAATTCAAAGCTGCGCCAGTTGGCTATAATCGTTTATCGCCAAGTCCTACGTATTTCGGTTTCGTAAACAAGTACTGCTTATAATAAAACAAACAAACATTGGTATTGTTATTATTAAAAAGATATTGAGAAAAGACTGTGCGATAAAATTTATTTTCAAAACTTGGTTAAATCTTACAGAAAGTTTTTTAATATCTTTCTGAGTAAAAGAAGTGAAAAATCTTGATTAATGCAATTTAAAACAACCATTTAAAGTGAAAATTATTTTAAAATTCAGATTACTTTTATAAAAGCAGTACTTTACCATTATTTTCTACAAAATCAATTAAAAGAATTTGGTCTATAATTAACGGCTTTTAAAAGTACAGTGCAAATCATTTTACAGATTATTAAACTACTATAAATAAAATATCCAGAAAATAAACATTAAATTCTAACTAAAAATGAAAGATTTTCCAGTCTTAATTCGTCGGTATCGTTATATACCAGAAGATGACTAGGTGTAAAAAAAAAAAAAAAAAAAATCTCGCGCATACCGAAAGCGCGCCAAACTAGTGATGAGTGGCCTAACGTATTACCCCAAACGGCCGAAGTCACGTGGTATATGCTGGCTCCTGGCTAGCAGACGAAATCCTACTGAATGCGCCGTCTACCCTAGTATAAAGGTGGATTCATACCTGCCGCGCTGCACCGCAACCATACCGTACTGTTTCGCCGTTTTGGACCGTTGGCTCGGCTGTAGCTGTAAAAGCTCTTCTGTAATTGGCTGTAGCTTTGCGGT
Source organism: Cheiracanthium punctorium (assembly GCA_038373885.1). Taxonomy (NCBI): domain Eukaryota; kingdom Metazoa; phylum Arthropoda; class Arachnida; order Araneae; family Cheiracanthiidae; genus Cheiracanthium; species Cheiracanthium punctorium. The sequence goes on along the minus strand of JAWZYV010005101.1, from coordinate 2,481 downwards.
CGCTGCGGAATATCTGTTCTCGCCAGATATTGCGCAAACCCTCGGCGCTCGCCGCGCGGGAGCCGTGTTGCTCCGCCACGTGACGTCATTGCGGCGTCTTAGCGGTGCGGTACGGCCAGTATGAATCCGGCTTAAGAAGTCGTTGGGCAGTAGTGCACACATGAACGAAACACAAAAAACAGAATGATATTCTCTACTAGGATACCTCACGCGTATGGTCAAGGCACGGAGTCTTTGTGGGAATGTGTCTGTTTTCTATTTGTGGCGACTCCAGTTCCCCTCAGTCTATCACCCCTTTCCAGAGACTAAACACCTGTGAGGCACTGTTCGCAGTGATATTGATGGTTGTTAGCTTTTGTCTGATGAAGGGAGGATGCCATAACGTGATAGCCTGGGGGAAGAAAAAAAAAAGTGCATCTGACTGAAACAAACATTTTTTTAACCTGCTAGATTGATTTGCAGCACTTGCTGCCATACTGCCCGGTTTCTGCTACCGGGCAGATTTCCATACTGAGAGGCATCTGTATAAATAAAACAAACTGTAAAATGTCAGTTAGTTGGTTGGTTAGTTAGTCTGTCTGTGTCTCGCGTAACTCCGAAACGGGTGATCTTAAACCTACCAAATTTTTGTATGGAAATTCTCCAGGACGGGTCCCGACATACCTCAAAAAGATTTTTTTTGAAATTCGAATTATTTTAGGAGTTATCGATAAAAAACATGTCGCAAAAGGATAATTTTGCTCTGCCATTTCGTAATTGTAACTCCGCAGTGGGAAATGAGAGAATACAGCATATCTAGGTTGCCATATTTGGCACGTTTATTAAATGATTCAGAGTCTTGAAGTAAAAATAAAAGAATGACGATTTTTTTTTGTTTAGATTATTTGTAAGGTTTTTTTTTAATTAAAATATAGTGTGCATGTGAAATCATAACAGGAATGAAATGTTTTATACTCAAAAGAAAAATAGGATTTGGAAATTTTACGAGACTAAAATGTGCAACTTTTTAATTTGGCAAAAAATAAAATGGTTGATGTGCGATTTTGGGGAGATGATTCTAACGCTTGGTGCAATTTATCGTTTGCTGCTTGGATTATGAATACACCTCAGAATAAGTTTTTAAAATTTTCATTCCGTTCGAATTGTGCATTTTTCTGTGCAGCTTTTCTCCATCTACTTTTAATGTAATACATCCAGGTAAAGAATGTTAGAAATTTTAATTTTGTTTAATCACAATCACGAATAATGATATACTTTCCAACTTAATAAGAAACCAAAGAAATAAGAACCAAAATAGGTGAGACCCACGGATTATAATCCCCGTAGCACAGGGCCGGCCCAAGGGGGGTGCAAATGTAGGCGATCGCCTAAGGCCCCGCGCTTATAGAGGCCCCGCTCCTGGGCCATTTTATTGCTATCTCATAAGACATGATAGAGAAGAGGGCCCGCACTTGCGCTTCGCCTGGGGCCCCGCATGCCCCTCGGGCCGTCTCTGCGTAGCAGAAACACAGCGACAATGTCGCGGACACAAAAATCTGCTTGTAGACAGTTTTTGTTGGCATATTTTTAAAAAAAGTTTTTAATTTCTGCCGTAAAAAAAAAATTATTTTTAACTGTCCGTAACTTTCCGGAACATTTTGCCGCGGCTCGTTACGCTGTCTCCGCTCTGCGATGACGTCACTAACGCAAAAAGCGTGCGAAAAGGAATGGCCGAATCTAGCTTTTACACACCTCTGTGCCCTCCTGGTTTCACATTTTTATTATTTGCCAACGATCATCATTTTCTATTTCCCATGCGCCATTTTGGATTCGCTTTGCGCCCTATCGCAAAAATGCATTTATTAAAACGGCCCCTTCAGATAAATACAATAACCTCATCATAAAAATATGAATGACTGATTGAAAACAGCCCTTCTACAAAATTACCTTCTAAATCGGACCTTTCTCACAAATATTACTCCTTAAAATGCCTTTTACAAATGTTCTATTTTTTTCAGATCGGTATTATAATATTGCATTTTTCATTATCTTTGAAGAGCTGAGTAACCTGAAAGTGCCCCTTCTGCAATGTTTTGTTTTTACTGACTCAAGTGAGAACTCGATTGGCGTCATGCGTATTTCGCTTAGGAAATGAGAGAAGAGGGAAGAAAATATAGTTGAAAAATTCAATATTCTAGAGTTCGTCGCCAGCTGTATAGTTATTCCTCTTCTCTGTTTTAATTGTTTTGCACACTTGCAAGTTTTCTCTCTCTTTTTTTTTTCTGAACCAGGCGCGCACACAGGATTGTTGGATATGGGGGGGGGGGGTCCAACTTTTACGGTGGGAGGGGGGGGGTCCAACTTTTACGGTGGGAGGGGGGGGGTCCAACTTTTAGGGATGTTCCAGATTGTCAAAAATCAGTGATGAAAGAGCTCGTTTCCATTAGATGAAATTCATCCAAACTCGTCCCATCCAGTTCCCTAAGAATACACTACACAGTA
>JAWZYV010005100.1:0-28736 GCA_038373885.1 Cheiracanthium punctorium | reverse complement strand
AGGATGCGTTTTAAACAGTCCTGATTTTTTAAAAATCTAATTAAAAAACAGAAAATTCTTTATTACTTACAATTGAGATCAATAATCTGTCATTTTATTTTGTTTTAAATGAGCAGGTGCTACTTAAATACCGTTTTGGATAATAGACTTTTGTAGCGTCTCTGCATCATAGCTGCGGCATTCAAAAAATCGTGATCCTGTTTTTGCAACATTGAATGCGTCGGTTATGCTTGGTAAACGTCCCTCTGTTTCTTCTTCACTATCATCAGAATCATTCTAGATGGGGCTTTTCATGAGGTATTGACATGGATGAATGACAAAGAAAAAACAGGGTCTTGTTCTTAGCCTGTCTAGCAGGGAAAAAAGATAAAAGATGGATCCCTTCATTTATACGCAATTCATCTCGCTAGAGAATCTGAAAACGGACAGCGAGGGTTTTTGAAAGTACCGAAATTTCCGAGAAAAATAAAATAAAATGCTTAAGAAAAGCAACATTTTACTTTTGGCTTTGGTATAAAAAGTACGTTATAGCCGAAGTACCTACTTTTGTTAAGCACGTTTTAACCGAAGTTAAATACCATTATAAATATAGGACTTCATTCGGGACCTAGCTTCTAGGTACGTTATAATCGATAGTACGTTATATCCCAGGTCCGTTATAACCGGTGCGCTCTGTATTTCACTTCTCATTTCAGCTACATGCTTAAACCAAACGAGCGAAATTCGATCAGTCGGAGCGATTTTTGGCCCAGTTTTCAAAAGGGGTCTTCTCCTTTAGGAGCGTTTTCGATCACACGAGCGGAGCGAAATATAACAATAAGCGAGTAGGGGAATTCTCCGAAAAAAGAAGGAGCGAGGAGGGGAATTCTAAGAAAAAAGACGAAGCCAGGAGGGAATTCTCAGAAAAAAGACTACTTAAAGAGCACTTTTGCGGAAATACCGGTAGGTTCCCATGGAAACGGATCGCTCCCCAATGTATCGTGTTTTTCGCTCTCTGGATTGAAGCGTGTACTCATCACTCTATTCCGTTTTTGAAACCAATGTAAAAGTTTGCCACAGCAGTCATTAGTCAGAAACGACCCATGTTCCAATTGCGAACACAGTGAAAATTGTATACAATCTTCCCCCCCCCCCTCCGTTTACATGACTAATATCCTTTAATGAACGGATTAGAAAACAAAATATGCAAAAAATGAATTTAAAATATGCCTGGATCTGAATTCGGTCAGTGAAAGTTTAAAGCTAGTAACTTGTAAATATGAATGTTAAATTTTTTTGAGTCAATGGTGTAATGTATTGCTTTAAAATCTGTTTCAACCTTGCATTATACCTCAAAAGACCATAATAAGTTTGGAATGGTTCATGAGAACGTTGTGGAGAAAAAAAAGAAAAAAAAAACGCCAAAAAGCAAATAATATATCAATCGTATACGTATTACAGATAACTAAATGTATCGTGAATGTGCCATATAAACAACGTAAACCTTCCGATTTTGAGAAAATCTATTGTTTCAGTTTCGCAGTAGAAATACTTTAAAAGTGTACCACAACGGCAAGCTCCTATTCAGGAGCCCCACAAGTGGCCGAGAGTATAGCGATCTGAACTGCGAGACGGAAGGTGCCTGGTTCAAAACCAGTGCGCGTCCGCCGGCCTAACCGATCGGAGTTTTCCGTAGTTTCCTCCGAAACTTGGCGTAAATACGAGTTAGGACCCCTTAGAAAGATCCCCACGGAGGGCACCCCACCCCTTGGTCTAGAGCCCAAGTGTAGCTAATGGGTTGTAATCCCATAACACAACGCAACAGCATCCTACTCATAGTCTTAAAAAAATCTCATTTGAACGTCCATTCATTTACTAGATGAATATATAGACTAGAAGTCAAAGCCCGTTGTGCAGGCAATTACAACGGGCGCTTGAAAAAACATTTGACGAAAATATGTCTACGTTACAGGGAAATCCCGAAATCAGTGAAAACCCGAATGAACTAGGGAAAACACGTTCTAACTGAGAGCATTAGGCAAAGCGCGTTCTGACTGACAGAGCTTGGTAAAACCCGTATTAACTAGGGAAAACCTGTTTAATTCGGGTAGCGGAAGCACCGTTTCAAGGGGCCCCTACAGCGAAGGCCGGACCCACTGATGTTTGTTTGGGGGTCTCGCAAAGGGTCAGCGTTAGCCTATTTTCCAGCGGGGGGCCCTAAAGTGATGGCCGGACCCACAGATGTTTTTTGGGGTCTCGCAAATAGTCAGCGTTAGCCTATTTTCCAGGGGTCCCCCTCAAGCGATGGTCGGACCCACTGATGTTTTTTTGGGTCTCGCAAAGGACCAGCGTTAGCCTATTTTCCAGGGGGCCCCTTAAAGCGATGGCCGCGCCCACTGATGTTTTTTGGGGTCTCGCAAAGGGTCAGCGTTAGCCCATTTTTCAGGGGGCCCCCTAAAGTGATGAAAGTGACCCAATGATTTTTTTGGGTCTCGCAAACGGCCAGCGTTAGCGTATTTTCGAGGGGTGAGCAAGATCCAATTTTTGGTGCATAAAGTATTAACATACCGGTATTCACTTGGGAAAACAGGTTTTCCCGAACGTTGTCAGTTAGAACGACGTTGTCAGTTTCCCTAGTTAATTCGGGTTTTAACTGTAACATCTACACTCAATATATTTAATGTTCGTCCACCTAAAATAAATAACTTCACATTCAATTTTTATTGTATACCCAAGTGGAATTTCATGCTCTTCAGGAAATCGCGCGGAAACTTCTCGCATCCGACCGATTTCGTTTTGTATACAACCCCTTTTACATCAGTGCTTCGAGCAGACGATCCTTTTTAATTTAAAAAAAAAGTTAATCTATGTTATCTGGAGAAAGAATTTTAATCGAATCGGAATCGGAATTTTCCCTTCAAAGCCTGATAACCGTGATTTCAGTATTCCGTCATTGACACTTGAAGCAGCTCATTTTGTCACGCAAAGGGTTCACTTTTTGGACTCTCAGAAATAAAATGGAGCTGAAAAAGAGCGAAAAATCTCTTAAAAAGGAGGGAACGGGTAGATTTTCAGTTTCTTAAAGTAGCGCATATTGCTTTCTACATTTTTATACATACTTATGAAAAACTTGAAGCGGATCGTTCAAACGGAGTAGACATTATTTCGCTTTTGTGCTTTTTAATATTTTTGAACTTTTTAATCTTTTAAGAGTAATGGCGATAAAAGTTTTATCTTCGAGTGGTTGTCCGGAATTGTTAGAGAGTCAGTGAATCAGTGAGCCAGGGATAAGCGCAACTATAGTAGGATGTGTGTGCATGTTTTTGTACGCATACACACATTTTCATTATACTCTATTTCAAAAATTTTGCCCCGCCGTGGCGCGCCGCCGCCTCCGAGTTTCTGAGGTCGTTACGCCGCCGCCGCGATTTCCGTGCGGCGCAGACCTCTACTGCAACCGATCATGTTGACCTCCAGTAATATGCGAAATATGTGCAAAGAGGAAGATGCTTTGCATCTGACTTCTTTGCACCTATTTCGCAACATCATGTTGTTGCTGTGAGACGCGACCTGGTTTTGAACCAGACACCTTCCGCCTGCCATTTCAGAGCACAGCCAGCTGTCGTCAAAAAAGGGTCTCTAGATCTGTGGCACGCGATGAACGTTTCGATCGTCCGCCATCTTGCTGGTAGTTAAGTCGAGCGATGGCAACGGCTGCCCCTTTTTCATCATTAGGCAAGCTATCCAGCTGTTCTCGCATTCTTCCATTTTTCAGCAGATGTCAGTACTGTTAAAAGTAATCGCGCTAATTTTTTTACGGGAAATGACGTGCTAAAAAGTGAAGGATTCTCGTGGGGCTATGTCACCCGCAACTATTTTTATAGAAATCCAATCGATTCTTCGTGACTGGCAACAGTCAAAACGTCAGAGTTTGGTGTTCCCAGAGCGGGAACACTGCACGTTAAAGGGTTAAGGGACCCAATGAAACTATCGTTTAAGAGGGATGTATCGTTATATCGAGGGGAGGTAATATTGTATGAAAATTCCGCCGGACCACAAAATTTTATCCTTATAAAGAGATTTATCGTTATATCGAATGCCGTTGTAGCGAGGTTTTATTATATATGTGTTTATCGGATCGAAGATTAATATCCATTTTGACAAGAATTCAGCACGCGCTTTGGAATATTCAAAACGAAAAAGGAGTGGAAAAAGTGAGAGAACTGTGGTCTTCCATTGTCAGAAATTTATTTATTTATTTTTAATTATCTTGCACATCATTCAGTATTCGTTTGGAAATTTTACGTAAAAGTGTCTATTGTGGGGACCCTGTCTTGTGGAGGCTATTTGAATAGTGATTTCAAAGATTATTTTTTTTCGGCCCATCCTATTACGCTTTTCCGTATATACTTAGGTTATATAATTTATATATGTCTACGTATTTAATGAAAGAGAATATTTCATTGTGTGTATTACCAAATACAAGTATAGTGAATAGTAAATAAATAAATATTATCTTATATGTATTACCCAATTTTCAATATCACCAAATGTTCACTTTTTAAGGAAATTGCATTGCATAAATTGCAAGATGAGATTGCAATCGCCCTATTAAACAATCGCTCGGAGAAATCAAATTAAAAAAAAAAATATATGAATGAAAATTATGTTACGGCCAATGTATTCAATTTTGAATATTTCGCAAAATTAAATTTATTTTGAAGGAAATGAAAGTCTGGAATTTTCGACATTGACAATGCATAGGATGAAGTAATAGAATTATGAAGGCAATGTTGAAAGTTAGTAAAGAGAAAAACCCTTCGTTTTGGGAGCAATAAATATCGACGTGTTCATCATTACGGTCATACTTGTTCTTTCAAGTCCTTTGGCTAAAGCTTTGGAGAAACACGAAGATTTTGGTAAGAATTAAAACGATATTCAACCTTTTTCACCTCTTTTCCTTTCCATACTTTACTTTTTAACCCTTTACAGACCGAATTCAGATCCATGCATACTTTATATTCGTTTTTTGCATATTTTGCCTTCTAATGCGTTAGTTGTTAAAGAGTAATAGTCATATAAATGGTGAAATGTTGTACCTCGCCCACCAATTTTATCTGTGTTCCCAATTGGGAACATTGGTCTTTTCTGACTATACTTTTAGGGGCTATACTTTGACAGACAATACTTTTATGGGCAGTTTAAATAATTAAACATTAAGAATAATGAAAGATTTATTTTTAAATTTAAGTAAAGATATGAATTAAGTTTGAAGGAGAAGGAGGGGGGGGTGTATCAAGATAGCTAAGTAAAAATTAATGAAAATGGCTGTTTTTATGATTTTTTTTTAAATCCAGTTTCCCAGTAATGATAGAAATGCAAATTCTGTTTCAAAGTATCGGCTAATTTCTTCAAGTGAATATTGATAAAATTTAATTTTTCAATAAATTTTTTATTTAATGTTTCCAATTGAGAACATTGGTCTGTAAAAGGTCCATTAACTTTCCCCTTAGCTCGCGTTTTAAGTCTTTCTCTCCTTGTCTGTTTTGTGGTTGCCCCTAGATAGTTGCAAGCATGAAGCTCTTAGTAACATTTAGAACTTTATTTTATTTCTTTGAGTCTTACGATTTTGAAGTCTGTTTAAGTGTGATTTTGTACTTATCTGTGTCATTTTAGTAAGGAACCAGAAGAACCCATTTCTATACGTTTATTACATTAGAAGTCTGGTTTGATAAGAATGGCTTACAGCTATGCTTGATAAAAATTTGTTCAGCCTTAATACCAGGTGACCAAAAAGTCACTAAACCTTTAAAAATTCATTAAAAAAGAAAAATTCATGATACAAAATTGCAGTTTGCATAGAAAGGATTACAGGGATTTCTGGATTTTTTTTTTTTTTTTTTTTTTTTTTTTTTTGGAAATGTGGTTCACCTTGTGCATGTCAACGCCACCTATCGGTAACATTTGGCACTACAAATTTTCTTGTTATCAAAAAAATCCCATCATCCTCTAAACCAGAGTTCCTCAAACTCTGTGGGTCGCAACCCAAATTAAATGAAACTCAATTATCGCGAATTAAACTTAATGACCAAAAACTGCAATTTTATTACATATATTACAGTCATAGTATATTACAGTCCAAGTGAAGAAACTGACAGTTTCACTGACACATGTACCGAATTTGAGCAATGCTTATGGGGTCCCACCAAATTTTCGCAAATATTATGGGGTCCGCACCCCTAAAATTTGAGAAACCCTGCTCTAAACCTATTTGTGCAAACCTCAATTTTCTATCATTATTTGTACTTTTTAAATGAATTTTTGGAGTTTTTACGAACTTTCTGGTCACTATTCACTATTATAATCTTTACAACAAACAGTGTATATTTTTCCCCCCCCCTTTTTTTCCCTTTTTATTACTATTTGAGAAAATAACACTTCATTCCCTGTCAATGTTAACAAGTTATGATTTACCTCTAAAAACTGATTGCATAGTACATTACTTTTCATAGAATAATTCGAAACATTGTCAGCAAGATTACGTATACTATAAATTTACATACATTTATACACAACCAAATATTTAGATTCAAGCAGTATCCATTTCATTATACAAATCTTATACAAAATATCTAAAATATTACCATATATAATCATTTACCATTTGTAGTTATCATGCCCTCAATATTTATTCACAAATATTATATAATTTATATTCTAACTTATGCTTATAGATTCATTTTAGAAAAAATAAATTTTATTTTGAATTAAGGTTTAATTGTTAATAAATCTAAATTAGACACACTTTTTTATAAGTTTATTATTTTTTTTTTACTGTACAATTTACATTAGACTACATCTTACGTAATTTGACACTTTATTATTCCGAATTTCCTGATGTATTTTCCTACAGTATTTCACATATCTATTCTGGTGGCTCAATGGCGGGTACTTGGCTACTACTGGGCAGGAATTACTGGCCTCTTTATTATGGAGGCATCTTGCAGTTGGAGCAGCGTTGCCTCCCATGAAAGGACGGACGAAAAGACACCCAAACGGCATTTGTATCATCGGATAGAGGAGGAAATTTTCTTTTAAAAACAGTTTGTTCTGAATACTTAACCTGATTTACCGATTTTTAGGAATTTTTTTACTAAACATCTGCTTCGCGATTTTTTTTCGTAAAATAATTTTAAAACTGTCGCATCTTGAATTCTATCCATCATAACTTTTAGATATTTTGACAAATCGTGAAACATTCTTTTCTCCCTCTTTTAAAATAAAAACGAAAAAATTATGTAAATTAGATGATTTTTTACGAATTTTAATGTAGCCTAATGTTTAGAATTTAATAGCATCAACGCGATCTTACGCCATTCATTACATTGCGATCACGGCACGAGAATTTATGTTCGGCTGTTGCCACAGAAAGGATTAGAAAAAAAGGGTTTTTTCAACCAATCGAGTTTTTAAATGGGATATCAGAATTTCAATTCGCAAGTGAGGATCTATGACGTCAAATGCTTTAAGATACCTAAAAATTACTCCATAATTTTAACTCATTTATTCCAGCTCTATTTTCAACACAGGGAGACGATATTTTGATTAAAATTTACTGTAGAAATAAACTAAGAAATTCACGATTATTATTATTAGAAGTGGTATTTTAATCCGGTGCTTATTTAAAAATTGAAATGTTTTCACGGCGCTGAAAATGTTAATTTTAAGTTACAAAGTTCGTTTCAAAGCGCGATATATTAAAAATTTTCTATTTATTATTTTTATTTTTGGCATTTAATTTAGCGCAGGCGTTGCCTAACATACGCATGCAGGTTGCGAGTATAGTTTTATTTTAACGTTGAATTACGTTCCTCCATAAAGGTCACGCAAAGTTTTAATGATACCGCTTGAAAACAATTATGCGAAATATCGAAAGTAACTCAAATTAATCTACCGGGGTATCCTTTACGGCAGTCAAACAGTGACGTCATAAATTAAAAAAAATTGTGAAATTTGTAAACTCTGCAACTCTAACGCCCTGTCACAATTAAAATGGGAATAAGTAGCTCCTCGAGATTACACAGTTTGATGTTTTTCAGGAGACAGGACTATGGAGGATATAAAAGATATCGCTATTGGATATTTAAAATGGCACCCCTTGGATATTTTCTCCCCACAGTAAGATGAAATGGTTTACGGCGCTAAATACGCCAATCTTATAAAACTATGTATAAATTAAATATATATGGAGAGTTTCCTTAATGGCAACCATTATGTGAAATGATTATTATTTATGCTAATGCGTAAATTGCAAAGAATCGCCACAGAATCAAAAGATCCCATTGAGGCCAAATAATCTAAGCTGTTTCTTTTAAGGGAGCCTTGAAGAGGGAGAAGCGAGTATAGATAGTATTAATGTACGTAATAGGTAGTATTATTAGATTTGTAAAGATAGTATGAATAAATCGCAATGTACCACGTTAATAAATATTTCATGAAATTAAAAGTGTTTATCCTTTTTCAACGATTGTCTTACAACCAACTAAACGAAAAGTAATTCTAATTTGCATTAATATATCCCGCAGTCATTTCAACAGAGGGGATTACTTGAACTTTTTTAAAAATGATATTCTGTTTTGTCACATGCAGATATGATTTTAGTAGTAAAATATTCCTTCTTCCCGTATGAAGAGCCGGTGCGCAGCTATTTTAAAAACATCTCTTGAAAATAGCATAGATGAATTCAGAAGACCTCAAAACGTGTAAATACACCAAAATCTCGAAGTCGAATTTTTTTCATGATTGCAATACTTTCCTTATATGGTACATTTTCGGAAAGAAATAAATGGTGCTCCATTTCATGTAGTGTCTTAGGTATTTAATGCTACAACTTGAGCCTAAAAAATAGTATGATGTAGAAATAAGACATTTTGAAAGCCAGGAGTTCTCTGCAAACCATTAAGCTTTCCACTTTTTTAATAGTGAATGACACTGACGTAGTTTTTTGAGTCATTATACTGCAATGATCAGGTTAGTACTCATGACACAAACTTTACATTAAGAGTCAAATAATTTTGCTCTTTTTTTTTTTTTTAATTCCACATCACGAATAATTTCGAATTACACATGAAAGGAAAATTTTCGTTTCCTACCGTGCGAAGAACGGGCACGCAGCTAGTTATATTATAAAGTATTTTTATTAAAATTTATTTTTATTAAAATATTATCAGCGTAATTTTTAAGTCTTTTTTAGACTCTATTTGGTTAATCTTCCCACGCCCCTCCGTGCCATATCAACGGCCCCTAATTTTCTCTGGGTCTTTTACCGCCCCCTGAAAGCCTCAAACGCCCACAAGGGGGCGTTATCGCCCACGTTGGGAACCTATGGTCTAAGGGGTCCTAACCCACATTTACGCGAAGTTTCGTAGAAAACCACCTAGAGACAATGAGTTTCGACGGGAGCCCGTTAGTAAATTAAGAAATTTACTGTGACCGAATAGGGGTGAAAAGGGGTCTGAAACTTTCACAGTTTTTTCATAAGGATCAGAACTTCAAGAAAAAAAAAAGTTTCAGACCATAAGAAGGCGCAGCTCGATTTGTACGCATAACTAAATCCGAATGTCACCAAAAATCCGAACTGTGACTGAATTGCACGTCGGAACTCATCTTTAAATTAACTTTTGCATTTTTTACAACTACTGTAGGGGACCTGTACTGTAGGGGGACATATATCATAAAAAAACATTTCAGAAAAGCCATATGATAGAGGAATGTTTTGGAATATTTCCTTGTAAAGCGTAAAAAAATTAATTACCTCATTTTCATCTTTAAATTTCGTGATAAACGAACACTTTAACAGCAAAACTATTATTACGGCATTATTATGGGGGCAATTTACTATGAAAATATAGTGGACTTGATCAATGATAAAACGACTTTGAAAAATTGACCTTTTTTGCATCTCTGCTCCACTGCGCGGCGTAGATAACACCGACTGTACACCGCGGCGTACAATCGGCATGAAAACTTTATAGAGAAGTTTAAAATAACAACTGCTTATTTTTTTATAGATACTTCTTAATGCTAGTAACATGTAAAGATGCAATTTAAATTTTTTGAGTCGATGGCTTGATTTGTTTGCTTTAAAAACTGTTTAAACATTGCATTATACCTTAAAAGAACGTAATCTTATCTATTTGGAAAGGTTCATGACAAGGTTGTGTGGAAGGAAAATAAAACTCCAAAAAGCAAATAGTGTATCAATCATATACTGGTAACTAAATGTATCGTCAGTGTGTCCACAAAAAGAACATAAACCTATCTGATTTTGAGAAAAACTATTCTTTCTGTTTTGCAGTCGAAATACAGGATGATTACAATTAAATTTCCACTTTAAAACGATCAGAAAAAGGGAAACTACTGGACCCAATGTTATCAAACTCGGTCATTGTGTAAAGGTGGTCAGGGATTTATTATAGGCGAAAAAAAGTTCAAAAATTCAACACCATGGACACCTCAATAGGGAGCGAAGACCACGCACGGATTAGTCCTTGTTCCAGCTCATGCAACGATCTTGGAGGAGGACTTGAAGCAGCCACTTGTCTGCCAAGGTAGTCCCAAACATGTTCTATCGGATTGAGGTCTGGAGATTGAGCTGGCCATTCCATTCGCACTAAACCTTGACTCTCAAGATAATCCTCAACAAGCACAGCTCGGTGAGGTCGGGCATTATCATCCATCAGAATGAAATCATTGCCAATAGCAGCAGCATATGGCCGAACATAGGCATCAAGGATCTCGTCCCGATATCTCACACCAGTCATAGTTCCTTCATGGGACACATGCAGGTCAGCGTGACCATCGAGTGGGATCCCTGCCCAAACTATTATTCCACCACCTCGATAACTGTGTCTTTCCACAGTGTTGTATGGATGGTATCGGGTGCTTTGTTCCCTCCAGATAAGCATACGTCCTGAATCGCTCTCCAGTGTGAATCTGGACTCGTCTGTAAAGAGTACAGAAGCCCATCGCTGTCTGGTCCAAGGAACGTGTTCTCTTGGCCAAGATAAGCGGGCCCTTCTCTGTCGTCCGTTGAGGGGGACACATACAAGTGGTCACCTTGCATAGAGACCTGCATTGTGAAGAAGCCTTCGCACCGTACTAGCAGTGCGAAGGCTGCTTTAACCTCAGCGGCACAGAAATGCTTCTTCTTTTCCGGGCCGAAAGAGCTATAAAACGATATTCTGCGCGTGTTGCAGCTCGTGGTCGGCCTAGAACATGTCTTCTGGGCACAGAAGCTTCCGTTTAATATTGATTCCAGAGACGGTGGACCACACTGCGAGACACATTAAGACGCCTAGGAGCATAAGCCTGTGACAACTCCATTTCCATTCATACGACCGCCCGCCACCTTAACGAATCGCGCAAACAGTTCCTCTGAGACTGTTTCTCTAAGACATTACGGGACCCTGCTACCCATTGTTAACGAATCTGCTAACAAAAGTTGTAAATTAACAAAGTTTCACTCGTAATTATGAAAGCCTGATATTTGCATATTTTTCTCTGACTCATATATGCCTGTTCTTTTCTTTAAAACAAAGTGGTAGCTATCGTTTTTGCATAAATTTGAATAAAGTTCATTTTTATCATTTTTATAAACAATAAATTTTACTGTCAGTGTCATTTTTTTTTTTTATGGTGAGCTTCGAAAAACATGTTGTTCCTTAAATTTTGGAGGCCAGTGTATAGGACCACTCTTTGCTCCATGGTTTATGTTGTGGTCGTTGATTAAGCGAATGAAAAAGCTATCACAAAGTTAGGTCACAATAAGTAGTGTCTTATTGACTTAACCTGTTCGCTCCCATCGTTCAAGGAGGCGATGGTAGGGATTCTCTCTACTGTCCTCATCGTTGCCTCCATACCTGGTTGTTTCAATGCTCTTGCTTCGAGCAAGCGTTTGCGTTAGGCTATATGATAGGCATTCAAGTACGGAGAGCAACGATGGGTACAGAAGGGAGAATAGTTGTCGTCACGTCCTTGCAACGATGAGATCGTACTTGTTAAACTCTTCTTTTATGGCGTCAATCTAGCAATAGAAATCTGCACCCCTTTTCAAGTGTCACATATAACACACGCTTTCCCTGATATATCTTGCAGGTACGCGACTGACATTTTTCAATTGATAGTTATGATGCCCCCATTTCACCCGGAAACCTGACACTTTTGCCTATTTAAAACGCCAAAGAGCTTCCTTTAATATTGTTCCGAAGCAATCAATCACTGTCCTAAGAACAGTATCGGTCCTATGAATCAGACCCCCCCAAGACTTGTAGATAGTTTAGTACTAACAGTACAGACCACACAAAATTGCTAGCGGCACTTCTCTGGCGGTGCCGGTCAATTCATTAATTTAACTAAACGGTAGGACTGCATGTATCTGGTGAACTGACTTTCATTTCAGTCATAAACTGAGTTATATCTGCTTTCTTTGATCTTTTTTTTTCTCATTTCTGCAAGGTAAACCTTTTAAAGTTAGCCGACTATTTTAACACATGGAAAGTGCCGGCAGTCTAGAAGCTCAGTTCATTCTAACGAACACTGTGACAGAGATTGCTTTGAAAGTGTGATATTCGAGTATTCTGTGTTTTTTTCCGATTTCTTAAATTTTAGGTAAATTTTGGGAGTAAGTTTGGTGTTGTTAATTCTTCAACATTTTATTTCATAGGATTAAATTATTGCAGAGCTTCCTTATACATAATTTAATTCAATATAAAAAGGACTTTTGCAAGTGGGTCTCAAAAGCGTAAAAGAGCTGCTGAGCTGAAATTAGAGGCAACAAAATATGCGAAAAGTTTGGCATATTGGATTAGAGGTGGAGATTCTTCTGGTGTGAGATCTATTGCATCAGGTTCAAAGGAATAGATTCCAAAGGAAATACTCTTTAAGGAAAAATTTTTTAAGAGAATTCTCTTCAGATGAAATTTTAATACATTCGGAAGAAAAATCCAGAGACAATATTAATTTAGCTGAATGCTCTGACTCGCTGCATAACGCAGAAAATTCAGCGTCTGGAAATACAACATCAGAAGATGAAAATACTTTGCAACATAATGTGGAATTCTTAAAAGGTTAGTTCATATTTTATATTTCACATAATATTGCACTGTATGTAAAAAAAAAACAGAATATATAATTAATTGTATCCATAAAAAAAAACAGAATATATAATTAATTGTATCCATAAATCATGTTTTAATTTTTCAATATTTCTACATTTTCTATCTGATACTTTTATTTTAAGTAATAGTAATGTGTTTATTTACTGTTATTATTTATTAAATTTTAAAGTTTCGGATAAACAAATATGCATTGTATTCAAATGTGAAAATTTAACACTAAACTTTTTTATTAAAAAGCATTCGTTAATATGTTGGATGCAATATAAAGTATAGGCTTTTAATATTTTTCAACCCGAAAAGCAAAAGCTGTTAGTTTAATTACTTTTTTTCTTCGATAAGACTACAACTTATAATAATCATAATATTAATTACGTAATAAAACTAATATTAATAACTTATAAATATTTTAATACGAAAGTACGAAAATAAAATGTATATTTACTTTTACATGCAGTGTCATGGAAGATTAGAATGTTGTGAGGTTTATAGTTTAAGTAAACATTTTACTCTTAATATATTATTATTGCTAAATAAAGAATTTTAATATGAATGAAATTTGCAACAAATAAATATTGCTGTTATCCGATTACCGAAAAAAAAAATCCTCATAGGGGGTTATGACCCCCCTATCCCTCCCCTTGGCTACGCCCCTGCTACTATTAGTTCACACTCTCCCTATACATATATTTATATATATTGTTCAAAGTTTTAATCGTTAATGAAATACTATTTATTCATCCATTCAAGTTCAAATACATTTTTTTAAAACTTGTAGTGGATGACATTTGATGTTAATACAGTTTTTTCAAATATTAGTTCATTAATTAAATATAATTAATTAATTTTAGGTCCTGTTTCGTGGGATTAAAAATGAATGAAAACAATAAACTAAACAAACAAACTGGAGTCACGGTATCGACCCTTGCTTCACAAACGGCCCTGCATTAATTAATTACTAATTAATTAATTAATTTTAAGAAAAAGTAGTTCAGATGAATTTTTTCTTTGTTGACCTAATTAGGAATTGACTTTAAAAACCTTTTTTATATTATTACTAGTTATTGAAGAGACGTGAAAGAAAACTTCAGTTTGAGCGTATTCATCTTTAACACTAGAAGCGCCGTTGGGGTCATTTTGACCCTTTTCCCATCTCATGATTTATTTCTATATACAGTTTCAATATAACACCGCAGCTCATTTTTCTACTTTCCCTAAAATTCTTCCAATCGTGTTGTGACAAATTTTTACATTTTAATTTTAATTATTAAAATAAATAATTGTAGAAATACCTCAAACAACCAACATGGGTCACTTTGACCCTCCCCTCCGGCTATTCTAGTGTTAAAGTTATGGCCATTCTCTTGGTGATTCGTTTAAGTTTAATGGCTCATATGCTCGGGGACAATGAGTAAGTAAAATAATTAAATAAATAAAATCATAATGTTTCTCCACAAGCTATATTATGCACATTTTAATTAATACTAAACGCGCAAAAGTAAACTATAAAAAGTTCAATTTTAACATAAATTTTAAGAAATTCATGCATTTCCTTTTAGAAACTATCTTCTGATTGTGATAAAAATGAGTTTTGATAAGGCATGATTTTCCAACTTTCAAGTTTCCTTAGAGTAGAGGGGAAAAGTAGACGAATCCTTGCTTGCAACTTTTGTTGTCATGGACATCAATGTGCAGTCTTCTAGTATTTTCTGGAAACGTTTTATTGAAAATTATTATTAAATTTATTGGTAAAAATGTAAAAATATGATATTTTAATCATATAAGCAACATCTCTTTATTTACGTGCCTAATAATAAAAAATAGACTGCACAACAAATAAACAAACATCCGGAAACAAAATTTGCTTTATTTATTTAACATATAAAAACGAATTGGAAATTTGTCAGACAAAACTACAGCTACAATACATAACCTTTTTAAACATAAGTTTCCCCAAAAATGAAAAATAGGATAATTTAAAACTTGGCAACGCTACACTAGGTCGATCTGCCAAGCGGGGGTGCCTTGGTAGGAGGACTTTCTAAGGGGTTCTAACGCGAATTCACGTTACATCTGGAGAAAACCTACCAAAACTCCAGACCGTTAGATCGACAGCCGCGCGATGGATCTCGAACCCGGGACCTTCTCACTTCGGCCATCTACCATTTTCAGTGGCATGGGCACCATGGCACTGTGCCATGGTGAGGCTGTAAAGGCAGAAAAGTGTCTATACATGAACACTATTCACTTATTCTTTTGTAAAACTGCACTTTGGTACAATGAAAAAGAAAGCGACATAAAATGTATAACATTTGTGACATATAATGTACCTTCACCGATATATATAAGTTTTTGAGTCCTTGAATCACATTTTGCACTGCATCTTAGGCTTGACGAATTTCGCTACCAAGAGATAATCCTTCAGGGATGAAGAAATGTCCAACTCTCTAACCCAAACTGGCAATGAGCCCTTTTTCCTTAATTTCGTTCGCACGTAGCACCGACAAATATGCTTTAGACTCTGAGGCTGGTGCTCCTGTACCATGAACGGAATATGCTCCCGAAGTTGACTTAGCAATTCCTCAGCGAGATCACTTTCTGCAGCGGGCATGCAGTGCCGAACAAAACGAGTCAGCTCGTCCTGGCTAACCATCGGCTCCGTTATTGTCTCCAGGTAAAATTGGAAAGTGCTCAGGTAATCCTTCGCAGGATCCGCCAGATCTTCATCGGCATTCTTTTGCTTGGATTCCAAATTGGCAATTTGGATAGCGGCCATGATCAACGCCGCCCGTCTGCGACAAGCGAAAACCCTTGGTATTAAAAATGCACGGAAGTAGGCCACGTCACCATCCAATATTCCTTTGATGAACTTGACGCACGTGTCGATGTCTGCGATAGTGTGCAGGAAGTTTCCGTCCACGGGACGTGCTTTGGTCCTGGAATAAAAAGAGAAGATTATCACTCATTTAGCAGACACTATACCACTAATATCTTGATTAGGGTCATTTAGCAGACACTATACCACTAATATCTTGATTAGGGTCATTTAGCAGACACTATACCACTAATATCTTGATTAGGGTCATTTAGCAGACACTATACCGATAATATCTAGATCAGTGTCATTTAGAAGACACTAAGTCAGCGGTTCTCAACCATTCAACGTCGCCGCTCCCCCAACAAAGGCTAACTTACGGTGGCGCCCCCCCTCACATTTTTCAGCATACATTCATTTTTTTAAATCTTTAACAATGAACATTGACTCGAATTTTCTACAAAATAATGTTATCAGTCAAGCTTGAATGAACATTTTAAGCGAAAATGGATATATTTTTAAGTAAAAATGAGAATAAATAAGATGAATTTTTTAAAAACATGCATCACTACTGGCTCTTTACTTTTTCTCGCCCCCCCCCCCTTGCAAACGCTCTGCGCCCCCCTTGGGGGTCGCGCCCCACAGGTTAAGAAACGCTGCACTATACCAATAATATCTAGATCACTGTTTCTCAACATTTTCCCTTTCTTCTCTTCCTGGGCTCAGTTAAGTCTTTCTAGTATTCTGATGACCCCCCCATGTAACATATACATAATTTCTAACATTCAAAAATTGAGCAATCCACTGAATGAAGGGTCAATGATAAAAGACTTTGGTCGAATTATCCTCCTCCCCCTTCACAATCAAATTGTACCGCTGTAAGGCGCGGGAAACACGCTGAGAAACTTTGGTCTCACAGTTGCAAAGGCGCAACGGTCAAGACTCAAACTTGAGGTCCCTAGCGAAACATTCAATAATAATAATAATTAAAAATAAATAAAAAGCGGAAACAACAATGGGCACTTGAGGGAATCTTGACCGTTGCGTCATTTCAACGTTGTGAGGGAACACTTTAAGTCTGGCTTGAATACTAAAACTGAAAACGTCCCCCTTGAAAAAGTTTTGAGAACGCGACTCATTTCAAGAACTTCTAGTTGTAGAAAGAATACTTTTCGATAAAATCAATTATATTTTTAAGAAAAAGCAGTTCTAAAATTGATTTCTTAACTTAATGATAGTGAATGAAAGTTATCAGAGAGTTTTGCACAAAACAGAACATTAAAAGTGAATAATATATTATGCAAACGAATAGATAAACGCGATACGAATATCTGTTGTCAGAGAGTTAAAGGGTTAATAAATAAATAAAGTTATTGTTAAAAAAGATATCTTCAAGTTAAGGCTTCCATTTCGCAAAAAGAATTTTCTTAAAGGTAGCAACATTTAATATGTAAATTTGATTTTAAATTTCTATGACACAATCTTTTTATATGGGACGGCATTCAATTCTTCAAATTTAATATTTTGATCTGGCCTACGCTGACATTTTTTGAATCGCCGTGTTTATAAAATGGACTCGTAATCCTCCAAGTACTTTACAGGCAGGCCAGGCCACTCAATAAAAATAAGAGCACTGAAAAAATGGGTGCCTCAATATTAACAAAGTTTTTGTAAACAGTTTACAAATTAACAAAGAACTTTGTAAAACAGTACGCACGTTTCGGGTGGTACAAAAAGTCCACCCTTCTTCAGATGTAAAAAGTTACTACTGTCCATGCAAGACTATTGTCCATGTAACATGCGAAGGGATACAATTAACCACTTTATTAACGGTCATTTTCTGCATAAAATTTGGGAAAATTTCACAGCCAAACGCTGGAGATGAGTGCCATCTTAAAATATTTTTAAAAAATTACTGTTTACAAAAAGTGGTTAATGGTATTCCGTAAAAGTCTATAGGTCATAAAACAGCTCACGAAAACATGGAATGAAAGAAAAGTACTTACACAATGGATGCGCATAAATCTTCAAATATCCAATTTTCCCTCATATGGGCGTCATCCTGGCTGACTCCATATCTGGCCAAGACCTTCATGTATCGGACATCTCCGGATACCAGGCATATCCTGAGCGCTGCGTAATCCGGCTCTGCACAGATGTGGAAGTATCTTTCCGACATTCTTTTTTCCAGGTGACTTGTCATGCAGTCATCCAGGAACGACGAGAAGTACTCCACTTCCTGTACTGGGGGCCGGAACAGACAGGCGATGGTGCGTACGAACAACAAGTCAACAGTCCTTGAAATAAATACCGGCACGGGCGCCGACTTGTAAAAATTATTGGGGGGGGCTCTTATTCTTACGAAGGGGGGGGGGATACAAAATCCTTCCCTCCGTCAGTAGAATAAAGGGATTCAGAAATTTTAGAATTGAGATTTCAAAATGTGCTTTTTTAACATAACACTTTCATTAAAATAAAAGGAATTCCATTTAATAAATTTTTCAAAAATTTTTTGAACTCATTTTTTAAATTAAGTATTTGAACTCAAGATCTCGAATCAGTCTTCAGTACACATATGGAGAAAGCAAATCTCTCTCCCTTCTGAAAGAATAGGTGAAGTTTAATTAAGTTAATAACAGCAAAACAAATAAAATCTTTTTTGTAATGTATTTAATGATAATTTCATAGGAAAGAAAATGCATGCAGTCAAATGTGAAAAACTGTTCTGCAAAACATTACTCCAGCTAATATTTCAAAATACCCTAGAAGTACAAACGATTCGAAATACTAAAATCCGGATTATTTTATTTACTGGCAAACATTCATCAGAGATAATTTTTACTAATATAAAATAGTATTTTTTATTTTACTACATGATGAAATACCCATAAATTGAATCGACTTTAATTAAATGTCGCACTACTTTAAGACAGAAAAACTGATCACATTTAAATTACATTTCTTTGACAACTTTTTACAGATTACATTTAAAATTATTTTAAAAAATATAAGCAACGAAGTAATAAATACTTCCTTTCCATGTATTAAAGCAAATCAAATAATATACAAACCATCATACAAAGTTACAAGTCCTCTCTTCTACACATACATATTAAACGGATTTCCGTGATTTGAATTGTAAAAACAAAAACAAATAAATAAATAAAATCTACTTTTAAATTCATTCTTACAGTATTTGCACAGCAGGAAAAAAAATAATTTTCCAATAATATCATCCTTGTTAACATTTAAAAATGATCTAACAAAGAAATCTAAGTGCGAGAATATATCAAAATTTAGAGTCTACATTATTTTAGGTCTTCATAAACATTTTAATACTGAAAACTTTCATTTTACATTGAACTAAGAATACTCATATCATCTTTCAATAACATTAAAAATCAGAAGAAATGTTGAAATGTGGTGTTATGGCCAATTATCTGCGCTAGGGATCTAGGCCGAGGGTGGGGGGTTTGCCCTCCGTGTGAGACTTGGCAAAAAAAACTCGACATATAAAAACACCATTGCACTTTAAATCACACTTCTTTTTGGAAAACCGTTGCAGATTACCTTAACAATTATGAAAACAAATTAAACTAGCACATAATCAATTGGTAAATCGGAGACGCTCCTGGCTAAATGGACACATAGTAATCATTTTATATACTAAAACCATAATGAATTATGCTATTTGAAATATATTTTGGTGATATTTGTGCAACAATATATGAAAATTAATTTTTATTCAGTATGGAAAAAACTTGTATAAAATATAATCGTGTTTTACATTTAAAAGTGGAATAACACAGAAACAGATATACAATACCAAAATCATCACTCTAAATTATTGTAGATATTTACAGACAATTTTTAAAAATACTCAACATTTTCACTTTACATTAAAATAAGAATACTCAATAATATGAAAAATGGAAACAAAATGAATGAAATCTAATTCGAAATCATAGTCTAGGTCATGTTATTTTTAAAACATGTATAAAAACTCCATTGCACTCTAAATAATTGTTTCAGATTACCTTAACAATTATCAAAATAAATAAAACTAGCACATTAGCAATTGGTAAGTCAGAGACGCTCTTGGCTAAATGGATACATAGTATTCATTTTATAAACTAAAACCATAACGAATTATGTTATTTGAAATTTATTCTGATGACATTTGTGCAACAATATACGAAAATTAATTTTTATTCAGAACGGAAAAAAGTTGTATAAAATATGATTGTGATGACTGGGGTAAGAAGGGTTTTTTGTTTAAAAGCCTTCTTATGATTACCATAGCCCGTTCGTGTAGATGTAGTGCTAAAAGTTCTCCTTATTGAATTTGCAAAATATACACCCGTCTAGTGCAGGGTATCACTGAAATGTGCACATAAAAATCCAAGCTAAATAGTCAGCTTCAAACTTTCTAGCACATATTCATTCAAATTTCAATTAAGAAGTGTAGTGGCTAACAATGCCAAAAAGTGTTTCGTGTGTACGAAGTCACCAATGAATCAGAATTATTTTCTCAGAGTTACATATACTGTATAAATATTAAAACTAAAATAGCTTTAATAACGGAGCCCACAGGGGAAAGCCTACTCAGCCTAATGGGTAATCCGGCCCTGTTAGGCATGGTCCCTCTTTCACCATGACAGCCCCTCCTTTCTCCTCTATAATTTTTATGGTTTTGTAGCAGTTATGCTAGTTTGATATTCCATAAATTAATAATTTACAAACATACGCGCTTCATAGAGTGCTTTTACAGAAGAGGAAGGCTATTTGCAAGTGTGGGGGTCGAATACGAGTAAAATGTATCACACACGCCCAATTCACACATTTTTCTATAAACCATTTTTTGAGATGGTGATGAGAAACATGATTTTGAGAGTTTTCTTTCATTGTGGGTTCGGGGGAACTACCCCATCCACCCTTACCTTAATCATGCTCGCTGTGACTCCCTCTTCCTTTGCCCTCCATGTATGGATGGATATGGATGAATGCACATATTTATAAAACGGCTGCATATTTTTCTGCCAAGGAACAACGACTGAGCACATAGTCACTGTGTGCATACTTTAGTGTTGTTATAAAATAAAGTAAATTAGTCGGAGACTAATGGTTTTCTAAAGACGAATTCTCTTTCAGCAACACAATGTGATATGTATGCACATGATCAAGGTCTCTCTGAATTTTGGGCCTTGTCCAAGCTCGGCTTGGGCCCTCGTTTTTTTTTTTTTTTTTTCCTCCTTTCTTATTGGGGAGATGGTTAATCTAGGCCCAGGGGGGGTCATGACCACCGTGACCCCCCCCCCTTCTGGAACCGCCACTGGCACCACATGCAGCCAATAGTAGCAAAATAATAAACCGTATACAAATCTTGCAATTGTGAAGAGAAATTCGTCCAAAACAACGAGTCTTCTTAAAGATTTAAAATTTCATGGTTTTCAAATGTTCGTTTCTAAATTTTCGTATTTATGTGTAAACTAACAAAAATTTTTGAAAGTTGTAGGGGGGCTGGGAGACAGCTATGTAGTGCTCAGCCCGCGTAGCCCCCCCTCCCACCTCATTACGCCCTTGGTGGGGGAAAGAGTTTTATATGTAAAGATAGAAAATAAGAGGAAGCAATTATAAAATATAATCCAGAAGTTGTGCTCCTCGAGGATTTTTATGAAATCATTTTTCATTTAGCTCTTAACTGTAGCTAAATAAGAAACGTTAAGCGTTCGATATTAGTAAATTTTTGATAAAGCGTGTAAAGAAATGAATACTGTCTATATCCGAAACTGTATTAAACATCAATTTTTCATTTATCTCACAAGGTTCTTCATGATTTAAAATCTTCAAGCTTAAATTTGACTATTAATTTTCTGCCTTGAATTGTTTTTAAGTCACATTTAAACGGTTTATTTTCGAAACTTAATACTGGTGGAAAATGGAAATGTCACAATCGTTTGCAGTTTTGCACAATGGGAAAATCTCCCTTATGGTCAGACGTCTACAGAAGAGTCTGCATCTCACAATAGAACAAAAGTGAAAGCTTTTGCTGTACTGATAAAAAAAAAATTACATGAGAACGACCCTCCTAAAAAAAGCGCAGTCTTCTCCCTACTAGAAAGCAATTCCATCATCAATTGTGTCACGGTGTGAAATCCGAATGGTTCTTGTGTGGGAAAACACCCGTTTCACTTTCTTTTTGCCTAGCTATCTGATGGTCATTTGTTTGTGCTTGCGCTCTTGATAAAGAAGGTTGACATCCGTGCCTTACGGCATTACAGGTATCCAACGTAATTCCTGAATCCCTGTGAAAGAAAAAGCGGAGTGAGAGACAGAAAAAGCTAGCGATCCGATACATTCTCTATTTTTAGGATGTTTAACCGATTTCGAGAAAGAAATATGATTTGACACTAAATTGTCAGAGTGAAATTTTTGAAGGGGCTCAGCCCCCTGAATAAAAATATTGGGGGGGCTGAAGCCCCTTCAAGCCCCATGAAGTCGGCGCCTATGAATACCGGACTTATGAAATCGAACTCCATAAGCATTTCCAACACTAGCTCGGTGAAGTGCAGCATCTTCATAGGGTCAGCAAGTTTGGTAATGACATTTCTGAATGGATAGAACAGAAAATCCCAGTCCAGTTTGCCGGACTGAAAAGCTTCATCCAGGAAAAGAGCTAGCTCCTGCTGGTAGGGCTTCATGCTGGTGAGAAAAACGGAGACAAACTCGGCAAGAAAACGTTCGCTCCTGTGAGAATTCGACAGGCGTCTGAAAGAAGAGAGGATGATAATGCAAGATTTTGGTCTAGACAAAAATTAGTTTACGAAAGAGGAGGAGCGGATCTTCCTCTCCTATTCTGTTTTAAAATATGGTACGAGTGAGTGGATCGACATCGGCCTCGCTTTTCCGAGTGGTGATGGCGATGGGTGGAGGGGGAAGGCATTAACATAGCTCTTTTAACTATTAGGGAATATAATCAACCCCTTTCTGTCTACCATTTTCAGTGATATAACCACCGTGCCATGTTGAGGCCGATTAAAAGTTAATGAAAACATTAAACTAAACAAACAAACTGGATGAACGGTATCGACCCTTGCTTCACAAACGACCCTGCATTAATAATTAATTAATTAAATAAATTTAATTAATTAATTTTAGATCATGTTACGTGGGATTAAAAATGAATTAAAACATTAAACTAAACAAACAAACTGGATGAACGGTATCGACCCTTGCTTCACAAACGTCCCTGCATTAATTCATTAATAACTAATTAATTCATTAATTAAATTTAATAAAAAGTAAATAAAATAAAAGTTTTCTTTGTTGACCTAAGTAGGACTTGACGTCAAAGAAAACTTTTTTATTTTAATTTTTTAGAAACCATTTTCTCTAACAAAGTCAGAAATTTCGTCATACTGAACATAAAAACTTTTGTGCTAGCATTACTGTTTCCAAAAAGTGGTTGATCATATAGCGGAAAAGTTGGCAGCTATGCATTAAGTTCAGTTTCGGAGCTTCTGTTACGTGGATCGGCACCTCACACTGAAAGTGTTACTATTCGGACTTGCAGAGTGAACATCCGACTGAAATCGTAGCAGTTTTAGCTAAAAACAAGATGATGTGATATTTTCTTGTTGAAGTCCGATATTGAAATTCAAAAGTTCAAGCTTGTGAAGCAGATATCCTGCTGACATTTGTTACCGTTGTCTTAGATTTATATGGAACTTCAGAGACAGATTAAACAAATATGAGCTGTTTAGAAAAAATAATTTTTTTAAAGAGAAAAAAGTTGCCACAAATAATATATCTTATCTGTTAATAGAATGCATTTGAACTTTGAGAAACCTTCTTTATAATAATAGTAAAAAAAAAAAAAGGAGTGACTCCACTCCTCGACTTTCCGAACATTTGATAGTTACCAAGTGTATAAATAAATTTCAACTGAATCGGATCTAATGTTCAGGCACTAGTGCATTTAAAATGATATCAGTGTATAGGCCGCAATGTATAAGAATACTCTTTTATAGCCCTCTAAAAACTGCAGTGCGTGCACTCGCTAAAATTTATGCAGTATGTAAGTGAGTGGCTAATAATATGCGTACCTAATTGGATGTCAATCGAATGCACCCTTTAGATACTAGCTCACTTTCAATGATTTGCATTTTCGGGCCATAATTTATAAGAATTACTTTCTGCAAGCCTATGAAAAAATTATCAGCTTTACACACACCCAATTCTATGCAGTATGAGACTGTGACCTGTATTATACACAGACAATTTAAGCTCAATCGAATGCACTCCAAAGGCCAGGGCCTGATTAACACTCTGATCTGCAGGTCCCGCTTTCATTTCGAGGCCCCCTCCCACCTACTCCATTCCACAAGTAACAAATACTGTAGTTTTGAGATCCCCAAATTTCTTTTACTATAGGCCTGGGCCTTACAGGCCTATTCGGTAATCGGGCCCTGCCAAAGGCACTAGCGCACATTCAGAAATTTCTGTCCATAAGTTATAATGTAAAAGAACCCTCATTTGTTGCCCTGTAAAAAATTTTAAGTTCGATACACAGCAAAATCTGTACATGTTGTGTGACGGTGACGTATAATATACATACCCTATTTGAACTTCTTCTAATGCACCATTTAGACACTAGCTCATTTTAAATGATTTGCGTTCATAGACAGTAATGCATAAGAAATTTTTTTGAAATCAAGTGAATAAACCATCAACTTGTCCCACCAGTGGCATAGGGCTAGTGCTTTGAACTGAGAGACGGAAGGTGTCTGGTTCGAAACCCGGTCGCGCCCGCCGACCTAACCGTTCGGAGTTTTCCGTGGTTTTCTCCGAAACTTCGCTTAAATACGGGTTAGGACCCCTTAGAAAGTCCCCCACGGAGGGCAATCTCACCCCCGGCCTAGATCCCTAGCGTAGATAATTGGCCGTAACCTCCATTTTTATTTCCGAACTACATACACCAAAATTTATTCAGATCATGTGACCGTGACCTTTTATATACGTGTCCAATGTGTGCAAAATCGAATGCACCGTTAAAACGCGAGCGCACTTTCAGGAATTTCCGTCCATTGGCCATTATGTAAAAGCAATATTTTTCGTAACCCTGTAAAAACACTATATACATACCAAAATCAATACCGCTCATGAACAGTGCGTCTTTAACATATATACCAAATTTGAGTTCGATCGAATGCATCGTTTAAACGCTAGCGCACTTTCAA
Source organism: Cheiracanthium punctorium (assembly GCA_038373885.1). Classification (NCBI taxonomy): domain Eukaryota; kingdom Metazoa; phylum Arthropoda; class Arachnida; order Araneae; family Cheiracanthiidae; genus Cheiracanthium; species Cheiracanthium punctorium. The sequence goes on along the minus strand of JAWZYV010005100.1, from coordinate 3,528 downwards.
GATTACGTCATCTCAGTTCTTCTTCACAAAGTAAAAGTATTTAAAATTTTGGTGAATGATACAAATTTTAGAAAATATATTAAGTTAACGATAAAAATTCAAATCCTTTCTGATGAAAAATAATTTATTATGATCTATTTCTATATCATATTATATAATTTGTGATAGTTAAAATTTCCTATTTGTCGTAAAATTAAATTTTCTATCTTAAATCATTGAAATGTTTTATGCGGGACTCAATTCACCACAAACTTTGAATAGTTTTACTTTGTGAAAATAAATGTGTGATGATGTCATTTTAGTGGACCCAGTGATGACGTAAAAGTTTCTGTTCTCGGGCATTGTATATCTAGAAAGTGCTGGTTCTGCAGTGGTTAGAGAATCATTCTACCACACCATGGGTCGGGGTTCGATTCTGAAGATAGACTTGGTGAGAAAAAATGCCAAAAATCGCATAAAACATAAAATTAAAAAAAATCTAGGTCGAATTTTGAAAAAATCGCTTCGAGGTGCACAACTACATATTTACATCTTCCCGAATACCAAATTTGGTGTTTCTAGGTGTAGCCGTTTGTCCGTAACGCTGCAGACAGACACACACACACACACACACACACACACACACACACAGACACCTTCTTTTATAATAAGTAGAGATTAAGTATGCGTTTTGATTGTTCTCTGAAACTGTCAATTTATTTATTTAGAAAGCAATAGTTTATTATCTATTATTTCGTATTATCAAAGCCCCTGCCTGCCTGCCTGTCCTTATAACAGGTAAACTAAAACTTTTATTTCTCTTTCTTAAATGAAGAAGAAATTCAGTAGCGTTTCAATTCCAACAATATTCTATCTATTAGTATTTTTTAAAAATTTAATTCTTGTTTTCACCATGCATTATGTACGCTCTTGTTTCTCTGGAATGGGAGGGGGGCGGTATTCAAATATTCACTAGAAAAGGGGGCACCAGTTCAAAAAAGGTTCGGAACCTGTGCCTTAGACAGTCCACCGCGGAGATCAACACACCTCCTCGGCGAAAATCCCTCTGTTAGATAATTGACCTTTATCTCTCATTTTATTTCATTCTCTCTAGCCGGAATACTTCCTTTTCGCTCGTGCTCGCTGACTGCATGTTTGATTTTGTTTTATTTTCGCACTCGTGTTGAGCAAAAAAAAGGGGAAAATGCTATAATTCACAGGGATTTTGGGTATTCTTTCCTAGTAAAACTCTCTCAGGACTGAGATGGGATAAAAATGCATTTATGCTGTCAAGAATTGTCGGCCAGAAGTCTGCCATAATCACATTCTCTTTTTTCATCATTTTATTTAGTAGGCAATTAGCTTCCTTTTTATGAATAGTCTGTGGCTTTTGATTTCATTCAGTAAAAATTACAAGCAATGAATTTTTAAAGCTCTGTAGCCTTCAGATAAAGCCTTGATATCATCGGCTCTAGCACCCTACCTTGTATCACAAACCCTTTTCAGAGTTAATGAAGATCCCCTTTTAAATTTTCTCTCTTCAAGGCATTTTAACCGTTTAACGCGCAGTGTTCCCGCTCTGGGAACACCAAACTCCGACGTTTTGACTGTGCCAGTCACGAAGAATTGATTGGATTTCTATAAAAATAATTGCGGGTGACGTAATTTCACGAGAATCCTTTACTTATTAGCACGTCATTTCCCGTCAAAAAATGGTCACGATTCTTTTTAACAGCACTGACATCTGCTGAAAAATGGAAGAATGCGAGAACAGCTGGATCGATTGCCCAATGCTGAAAAAAGGGCAGCCGTTGCCATCGCTCGACTTAACTACCAGCAACATGGCGAACGATCGAAACGTTCATCGCGTGCCACAGATCGAGAGACCCTTTTTTTGACGCAGCTGGCTGTGCCGGCCCAGCCAGCTGCGTCAAAAAAAAGGGTCTCTAGGTCTGGGGCACGCGATGAACGTTCCAATCGTCCGTAGTTAAGTCGAACGATGGCAACGGCTACCCTTTTTTCAGCATTGGGAAAGGATTGCGCCTCAAAGGGTTAACACCACCGATGAACGGCAATTTGAGCCAGAGAAATTGTATAATGCCTGAAAAAATCCAAAGAATGATTTGCACTGGTGCAACTTTCCACAGCACAAACACCCACTAAAATCAAAGAGTGTGCTGCGCGTGTGCAAAGTACATAATGTGCGAGAGGGTTTATTTTGCAAATATGCGATTGAAGGCCATTGTAGCATCCTGACATGTTTGCTGCATTGTCATAAGATTGTCCTCAGATATATTTTATATCAATAGCATCATAATTTTCTAAGAAAGCTAACACAGTACTAGTAGACGCTTTTCCAGCATGATTTTCTAGAGCTATAAGCGAAAGGAAACGTTCAGGAACTTCACCATCGGACGCATTAACGTATCTAAACACTGATATCAGTTGGTCAGTGTGTGACACATCCGGTGTTGAGTCGACACTTAGTGAAAAGTACTTAGCTTTCTTGTTTTGCTCTGCAACGATACTCAGTACTCCCCCCCCCCATTATTTCTATTAGTTCATCACAAATTGTGGATGATAAATATGTTTTTCCTCGATTTTCATATTTCCTCGATTTCCATTTCCGATTTCCTCGATTTCCTTGATTTCCATATTTCGCTCAATGAGAGCTTTGAAAAGGGTCGTATTCTGCGATTAGCTCTTTATAGATTCATAGATTTCATATGAACTGAAAATAAATTGAAAAATTCGATTACAACTCTATTAAAAAATTCATTGGATTCATTATTGCGGGGCCCCTGAAAGGGTCGGGGCCCATAGGCGTACTCAGCCTAATGGATAATCCGACCCTGCTTCCAAGTTCTTCTGTCGGGCGGCATTTCGTCAGCACAGTGCAGTTGACAAACTGTTCATTTCGGGAACCGTTGCCGCCCCGTGAAACAAAAAACACCCACGATTTTCGCCCAGATGAGAAGTCCGACCTGGAGCCCTACCACGATAGTCTCGGGAAATAATCGGTAGCGGATAGTTCCCGCTATCGGATAATGAAATCATGGGATAAATAGCCGCGACCCCCAGTTTTGCCTTACCACCATGGTCACGTCTAAAGGAAGCGAGAATTTTTTCGACTGTTCCGGGAGTATCGTAATCGACAGAAATCAACCAATCAAAGTAGAGCATTCTTTCCGATATCCGATCCACGTCAGCGCGTGGATCGGCGCGTGAAATGCATGTTAAAAAAATACACCAAAACAATTATACTTTGAAACGAATTTCTGAACAATATACAGCCCAAAGATGGAATATTAATTACATACAATTTGTCAGACAAAATTTTAGGATGTTACTCCTTGAAACACAGATGCTGTTATTTGTAACTATTTAAAGAAGAAAGATTATATAAAAGAAGGTTTGCTAGCTGAGTGATAGTATAAAAATTATTCATCCTTAAGTATCTTCTATGGAGACATTCATTTGTTAAAGGTGATATAACATTTTTTTTCTTTTTCATGGCATATAAAATGCAACTGTGTAATAATAATAATG
>JAWZYV010005099.1:0-11453 GCA_038373885.1 Cheiracanthium punctorium | reverse complement strand
TCCCCTTTTTGGGTGCTCCCACGATGAGTGTCGAATAAAACAAGCGAGTATTTTTGTGCTTGCTATAGCTCTTTCCGACACTCAGAGCGATCAACCAATCAAAACACTAGACTTTTCCCCCTTTTTCTTAAACGAAGGTATTGTCTTCAGAATTTTCGAAGACTCCGGAGACATCCATCATGAGTGGAAGCCCGTTTTTGACAGACCCACCGTGCCAGGGAGAGGGGTCCTTTTGTGTAAGTAATTGACACTCCACGATCCACACAATAAAAACCCATCCATCTAGTACTCCCCGCTACTGGAATGTAAGTTTTCGCTTTCATCCAACGTGTCGGGAAAAAACAGCATTATTTCCGATAGTAAATACGACAGTGAAACAAACACGATAGGATCGTAGTAGGGCATATCGGATATTTCTCGGATTGTGACGTCATGAGAAGAGAAGGCTCGATATATTCGCTAACGGAAGCTTTCCGATACTATGGTGGTAGAGTCCCAGGGCTGTAGTGTGTTTGCTGGGTATTGCCTATAGATTATTGCCTTTATTTTCAAGTTTAATTTGCGATTCATTTTGGCTATTTGCCATCGACTTGCGGCGTTAATTACGCCAATATAGCAGTTCTAGCAAAGTAAACATAAATAATTCATTTAATATTCTATTTTTCACATTGCTACAGTTTCCGTAGTAACGGAATCTACTGTTGCCACTCAAGTTCTTAAATTTAACAATTAAGTGAAACAAATAAGTCACCACGTCAATTACTCGAACCTGCTATTTTATTTTAACTAAAGGCATATTTGGGGGGTCTAGAAAATGGTGAATACTATGCTAAAGCCCCATATCTTAATTCCGATTAGTTTACTAGAAAGTAGTATAATCACTATAAACTGAAGCAATGAAACTTCAAGCATTTCGCAAGTGAAAAGTTTCGTCTGCATGCCGTAAAGGTCTCTCTTTTTTTGATCGCCAGTGACACTGACGTGGTTTTTGTGTCGTCAAGTTGCAATTATCTCAGTTTTGCACTCATTACGTAAACGTTTCGTCACGATTCAAATAAGTTTTCACATTTGAGATTCCGTATTATTGAGTTTAATTCGAATTATATGTGTAAGGAAAATATTCGTCTCCTACCGTGCGGAGAACGGGTACGCAGCTAGTCTATACTATTAAAATCTGTGCGCCTCTGACTGTCTGTAGCATCATCTCCTCCGAAACGGCTGGGAGTCGGAATTTCGATGGAGGTGTCCACGGATTCGGAAAATTCCGAGAAAGGTCTTCCAGTAATTTAAATTTCGAAATTCGAATTAGTTTAGGAGATATTGATAAAAAACTCGTCGAAAACGCTAATTTTTGCTCTCCGCTATTCCGCGATTGTAACCCCTGTTGTGAAAAAGTGAGAAATAAGCATGGAGGTTGACATCTTTGGCGAATTTATTAAATGATTTAGACTCTTGAATTAAAAATAAAAGAATAATCATTTTTTTTTCTGTTTAAAATATTTGCTAGGTTATTTTTTAATTAAAATATTGTGTGAGTGGGAAATCAGAGCAGGAATGCAATACGTAAAACAATAAGGATTTGGAGATTTCTAAGACTAATATGTATAATTTTTTTAGTTTGGCGAAAAATAAAATGGCTGATATGGCGATTTTGAGAAAGTAGTAGGTTCTACCGATTTGCACAGTTTTAGGTTTGACACAATTTACTACGAGCGAACCGAAATCGTATTTTTAAAAACAAGTCAAGGTTTAATTGGAATGGAATACGGCGTTAAACTTTAATTTTCCATGCAGAAATAATGCAATTATTAAGGCAATTTTAAGCGATAGATCTTCGGAATTTTTACCAAATTAAGTAAATTGATTTAAGTTAGGGGAATCCCGCCAAATTGAAAAAGAAATGAAATTCTCGCATTTGGTACATCGGAGTAAATAAAACATGTTATAGCTGATAATTTAAAATACTGCTATGCTACTTTTCAATTAGATGCCTGCATTAATCTTTGGCGATCGAACCATAAACAAATAACTATTTCCCCATTTTGATTGGTGTTAAATCAGAGCTTCCAATCATTCTCTGAAAAAAAAAAAATCTCGCAAAATGGCGTATGTTGGAATTTTGACAATCGAAGTACTATAAGTGTAATAAATAATTGACTCTTCTTTTTTAAAGCGGCGATACGGAAGTTTCTTTTACTGGAAACTGTTAGAATGGCGTAGTTAATGCTGTCTAATATACTTTTTGTTTTGAGATTTAAAATTTATGTGGAGTCCTACTTTAATACTTATCGTAGCAAAGTTGGCGATAAATATTCAAATGTAGAGTAACTCCTTGTTTAATAGCGTGTGATTTTTTGCGTTTGTACTGCTATTTCCATGGCACGATTGAGAAGAGCCAATGTTACGAGCGTATGGATAGATAATTTTTTTAATACCGCCAAACAGGGTATAATAAAATAAGAATTCTGTATAAATACGAATGTTTTTGGCGATGGACGAGAATGTTTTTTAAGCCTGGTAAATATAGCTGGTATTGCCTATAAATTATTGCATTTACAGTGAAGTTAAATTTAGGATTAATTTTGGCTATTTGCCATCGACTATCGGCGTTAATTACGCCAATATGGCAGTTCTAGCAAGCATAAATAAATTTCATTTCATGTTCTATTTTTAATACTGCTACAGTTTCCGTGGTAACGGAATCCGTTGTCCCACTTAAACTGTTAAATTTAACAATTAAGTGAAAACACTCATTTCTACAGCTCATAAGACTCGATAAATGAAAACGCATTGGATATGAAACAATTAGAGCATTACCACAATCACCACGTCAATAACGCGAACTTGTAACTTTGGTTATTTTTAACTAAATTCATTTTCAAGATCTTTAAGAAATCCTGTATACTATGTCAAAGCTTCATATCTTAATTACGATTAATTTGTTAGAAAATTGATTAATCAGTATAAACTGAAGCAATGAACCTTTGTAAGTGTTTTTCTTGAAGCGAGGAAAATGCAGATTGACGTTTTTGGTGTAGAAGTGGCAATAGGGAGTATGTAAGCACAAAGACACAAAAATCAAGAGAGTATGAAAAGTCAGGAATATGAAATGAAAATGAAAAACAAGCAATATATAGAAAAAATTAAGTCAATTCTTACTTAGGTCACTAAAGAAAAGTTTTATTTTAGTTACTTTATATTAAATTTAATTTATTACATTCAGTTAGTGAATTAATATTAGAAAAACTACTTGAACTTGAGTGCATGAATAAAAAGTATTTTATTAACGACTGAAAATTTGAATAAGATATATATATATATATATATATATCTAATATATAAAATTCTCCTGTCACAGTGTTAGTCACCTAACTCCTCCGAAACCACTCGACCAATTTTAATGAAATTTTCTATGTATATTCGTTAGGTCTGAGAATAGGTTTTTAACTATGTCTCATACTCCTAAGTCATAATGGCGGTCCACCCCAAAATGTTTAGCACCCAGAGTGCTATTAATTTCAATCAGGATTTCTGTGTAGACATTAGCGTGTCGAGTCACTTTTCAAATATGTTTGCCAAATAATGTGGAGAGGGGGGGGCGTTAATAAAATGTTGAAAGTCGCACAAGGTTTGCAATTTTTGATAATTGATCGCTAAATGTGGTGCCAAAACGTGACAATTTATTATATATATATATATATATATATAGAGAGAGAGAGAGAGCACAGTTAGATGTTACAATAGTTCTAAATACAAAATTTCAACATTCTACGGTTAAAAGGTCTAGATTTATACGAAATGCAAAATAATTTTTATCTCTAAATTCGGTCATATTTCGGCAAACTCGCGAAGGTCGACGAAAAATGGCGAGGTTTTGGGCATGGACCAAATGATTGACTATCGCAAAATTTAGCGATATTTTGGCAAAAATCAAAAAGGTCGATGAGAAATGGCGAGATTTTGGGCATGGACCAAACCATGACTACAGATGTAATATATTGAAGATGTCCATAGACATTAATGTACTGAAATTCTTTTGGGTGATCCTGTAAATAAGCTCTCCAGTAGATTGGAACCAAAAATCGAGTTGCACAACTCGATGTTACAACAATCTTATACATGAAATTTCATCATTCTACAACTAATAGTTTTTGAGGTTTGAGATTTAAATACATACACAAGTACACGAATGTGCCAAGCTTGCCGACTTTTGGCGTAATTCTTGAGGGATGCAAGTGATTGTGGTCGGACCACGATCCTACCGTCCTACCATTACCTAACTACTGGTAGGACGGTATTGTAAGTGTATGAATGTCCCTAAACTGCCATTGGCCATAAAGTGTTGGTATTTTTTGAGTATTCCTGTAGCAGCACTATAAATGATGTAGGCACTTTCTTCGATGAAAAAAATCATTTTATAATCCTTAACAGCTTATATCCCTTCTGAGTAGTTTGAACTAGCCTAATACCTCTATTATACGCTTTAATGAGTTTCTGCCCATAGAGCGTAATGTATTTAAAATCTTTTGGGCGGCCCTGTAGATAAACTACCCAGTCAAATGCGACCAAAATGGCGGATGCACAACCAAATGTTACAAAAAACCTGAATATAAAGTTTTAACATTCTACCTCTGATAGTTTTTGAGGTATGCGAGTTTAATGAATTTCGGCCCATAGAGCGTAATGTATTTAGAATCGTTTGGGCTGTTCTCTAGATAAATTATCCAGTTGATTTGGATCAAAATTTTATTAACATCCAGTGTCATTCACTACAAGTTTAAAAAAATTATTTGAACTTGGGTGGATGAATAATAAAGTTTTTTATTAACGTTTGAAAACTTATACAAAATATATATAGGGAGAGAGTGACCTAATTGTAGGAATTGAATAAATCACCTTAGGATTTATTGCGAACGAGAATGACATTGCAATCATGTGTACAACAAAGGTAGCATGTACTTATAATATTGCGCTAGTAATGTCTTAGTCCGACCAGTGGCCGAGCGTATAGCTCTCTGATCTGGGAGACGAAAGGTTTCTGGCTCAAAACAGGTCGCGTCCGCCGACCAAACCTTTCGGAGTTTTCCTGTATTCCGTTCGGAAAATAAAACAGTACTCGCAACATGCATATGTTAGGAAACATATATGGCTGGTTTCCTCCAAAACTCAGCGTAAATACGGGTTAGGATCCCTTTGAAAGACCACCACGGAGGACACCCCCACCCCTTGACCTAGATCCCATGTGTGGAGACTAGAAGCAGGATAGTCTCCAGATTTGGAGAGAGTTAAATTTAACGCCTAGCGTCGTGTGCAACTCATAGAAGCAGTTCCACGATACCGGATCCCTCGAGAAAAAGCCTGGCAAGGTCATCCAAGAGAAGTTGCTTCTTTTTTGATCGCCAGTGACACTGACTTTGTGCTATTATGTTGCAGTCATCTCAGATTTGCACTCATGACGTCAGCGTTTCATCACGATTTAAATAATTTTTCACTTTTTTAGATTCCGCATCACTGGGTTTAATTCGAATTATATCTGTAAGGAAAATGTTCTTTTCCGACCGTCTGGAGAACTGGTACGCAGCTAGTTTTATATAATAAAATACGAGAGTAAACAAAGTTTGTTTGTTCGCCAGGAAAGGACAGCTCGCTCACTGAATGTGTCGCTTACAGCTACAAATACGTCCTTCCCGGAATTTCCCGCCACAATTTGGAACTTCATCAGCAGGTGGGGGACTTCTGAATATTGGCACCCCTCGGAAACTGCTAGCGACCGCCGAGAGGACTTTCGGAACCATGGATTTAACGTGCACGTACACCGCATGCACACAGTGGTCTTTAGTGGTACGCCGGTATCGAACCTGCAACCTTCCATGTTACGAGTCCAACGCCTTAACTACTGGGCTACTAGTAGCGGACTGGCTGGCTATCTATGTATGTGGGTAAGTTTGTACCCTCCGATCTTCTTATGCGTGTGCCTTTCGATCGCATAGCTTCTAGACGGTTAGTCGCAGACCTACTTAATTTTGTACACGGCTTCCCTAAGACATGTCCTAACACACCTCGGAGCGATTTTCTTCGAAATTTGAATCAGAAAATGTTTTATTTTATGTTTTATGCGATTTTTGGCATTTTTTCCTCGCATAATACGTAATAACGCCGGTAATTACACTCGCAGTCAAACTATATTTGTATCATCAGATAGAGAAGAAAAGTTTCTTTTAAAAACAGTTTGTTCTGACTGTGTAACATAATTTGCAGATTTTTGGGAATTTTTTATAGAAAATCACTTTTTACGATGATTTTCGTAATTTTAAAACTGTTGCATCTTGAATTTTGTAAAACTGCTTGCTCACTAGACTCGCTACGATCGCATTTCGTATGAGGCATTTGGCCCCTAAACAGACTTATTCGTTAAAAAGACATAATTTCAAGAAACAAAACCCAAAGATTGGATCAGATAGAATGTTAACGAGCTACACATTGCTTGGCTCTTGCATGTTGCTTGGAACATAAAAATTTAAACTTCGCACTATTTGTAATTATGTGAAACCCATGGTACGCCTTGCGTATTAGCCAATTATGGAGAATTCTCATAATTTGGCGACTTGCGTATATGTATAGTTAATAATTAGCTCTAAGAAAAGAGTAAGCATATGTTTTCTTTGATAAAGACTTTTCATTATTTTGCGATTTACACATGCTCACAACCTATAATTGCTGTTCATTTAAGGTTCCCGGAAAACCGTTATCCATACTTTCATTTACATAATTCTTTGCAGATTGGTGTACTTAGCACCACGAATTATACCATCTCGCCGCGATGGCAAATATCCAAAGTGTACTATAACTGCTATAATGGCATAGTTAACATAGCCAAATATTTCTACTGGTATCAAATAATCCAGCTTGACCGAACCGGCTTTAAAATAATCTGCATTTTAATTATTTTTCATTTTCAAGATATTAGTTATTCTGTTTGGGAAAAACGTATAATCGCTCATTCTAAACTCCTGTTGTCTAAGCGAACTTACTATTTGAAAATTGTCAACTTTGTGTAACACATTTTGAGTTTTCGAAATTTAAGTCACCTTATCAGGTTCCTCGGAGTTTTCCGCATTCGGGAACATGTTTCTCGAAATTCAAATCCCCACGGTTTAGGAGAAGATAGGTCAACAAGCTCTGACAGCGGCGACAGCGTAGACAGCGGCCTTTACTTTTTTTTAGAATAGAGAGATAACTTTTTGATTTTTTTTCAAATGACGGAGCATGCATTTCGCCCTCTTTTAAAAGAAAAACCAGAGGAAAATAGGATATTTTATTACGAATTTTTAAGTAAAGAAGGACTTTCAATTCAATAGCAGATGCTTCAAAATTTCGGTATGATATCTTGCGGTTTGGTTGTCTTGGAAACAGGCAGTTATCGAACTGTGAGTCGTGTGTTTGCTGGGTTGTCATTGATACTGGAGCTAATGATAACATCATAAGAACTGATCTAGCTAAGAAATGAAAACTTGAAGATTATCTGGACTCCACCCTCGCTGAAACTCCAGACTGTAACGGGTGACAAGATCGAAGTGGGTGGGAAGGCGAAAGTATAAATCACGTTAAATTTATAATTGGGGGGAAAATACAGAAAACACACTTTATATATGTAGAATTAAACCGGCTACGGGAGGGTTGCAGTCGTGGGCCGGATGAGTCGAGGCTGTTGAGGCCCATTCTCGGCGTTGGCGAGGCGGCTCGGGACTCTGGATTTATCCTGGCCGGTCGTCGGTAGCCGGCAAACGCTGCAGCGAGCTGTGATAATATTTGGGCCATAGCGGCCGTTGATGGAAGAAATGAGTCGAACTGCGATTACATTATTTTATTGGGTGATTCGATGCATCTTTCCATGGCAGTTGCGGGCACGCAGAAGAGTTGCTGCTGGGCTACATCAGTCCCTTTTATTAACTTGTGAGGTCGTGTCACATGATCCATGAACGCTAAGATTATTGGCCAAACCCAAAATCTGGGCAGCGGTTTTTCAAGGTTTTTTATGACTTTTAAGACGCCAGAGTGGCTGAACGCAGGGACTGTCTACAAAATTACAAAGGAATTGCAAGGAACCGTGTAGTGGTTGCAGTTTTTGAAAGCGGATTCCTTTGTTCCAACTGAATTAAAAATGCGTAGTTCTAGAAATGTGGGATTTCAGCGGGATTTTGTGATTTGTAATGTTATATATACCTATATCTACATCTATGTATATATACTAGGGGCCAAGGCCCCCAGACTCGCTACGCTCGCTTTTCGTATGAGGAATTCGGCCCCTAATAAGGCTTATTCGTAAAAAAGACATAATTTCAACAGACAAAACCCGAAGATTGGATCAGATAGAATGTTACTGAGCTACACATTGCTTGATTCTTGCATGTTCATTGGTACATAAAAATTTAAATTTCACACTACATTAGACCCCGTCCCCCTCATAACACGGAAGATATTTTGTTATGGGAATCCGTGTTGTACGGGTCCTGAGCTATACTCCACCTGAAGTGCGGACTCCGCTTATAATCGATGGAAAAATAATTTGCACTCCTCAGAAACACAATGATATTTAATGTTGCCATTCAAATTTATATTAATTAGGAGCTAAAGCGTAATAAAATCAGAACATCTGTTTCAGCTATATTTTTAATAATGTAAAACCTATAGGACATCTTGCGAATTTGCCACCCATGGCGATTTTTCATTATTTGGCGACTTGCGCACATGTAAAGTTAATAAAAGCTACGGAACAGATAGGATAGCTTGCCACCCATGGCGACTTTTCATTATTTGGCGATTTACACATGCTCACAACCTATAATTACTGTTCATTTAAGGTTACCAGAAAACCGTTATCCATATTTTCATTTACATAATCGTTTGCAGATTGGCGTACTTAGCACCACAAATTATACCATCTCGTCGCGCTAGCAAATATCCAAAGTGTACTATAACTGCTATAATGGCATAGTTAACGCCGCCAAATATTTCTACTGGTAGCAAATAATCCAGCTGAACCGAACCGGCTTTAAAATAATCTGCATTTTAATTATTTTTCATTTTGAAGATATTAGTTTTTCTGTTTTGGAAAAACGAATAATCTCTAATTCTAAACTCCTGTTGTCTAAGCGAACTTACTATTTGAAAATTGTCAACTTTGTGTAATTCATTTTGAGTTACTTATTTCATATATTTTTTATTTTGGCCTAAAATGTGTGTATTTCTACTCCATGTTTGACAATTTCACGTGTTACTACATACTTGGAAACGCTTTGTTGCAAAGGAATGAATGATTTTATGCCAAATCTGGCAACCATTTTTGTGATGCAGATAATCACATATCTTATTTTAATTATCAATTACTTAATTGTTAATTTTTTTCTAAATTTAATCTGTGTTCAAAATTTATTCTTTGCACTTTCGATTTGGAATTCTCTTCCCTTCACCTGTAAAGTTTTTATTTCTGCACCTACCGTATTTAAAAGCAATCTTCCGTTTTCATTTATTTTTCCTTTTTATTTCACTTTTGCATTGGTAAAGCCTGGCATTTCTGTTCTCATGGTTTGTTTATGACCATATATGGTATCAAATCTATAAATAACATTGGCTTTCATTTTGGGTTACAATTTAGCTGCTAGATTGTTTGTTTTATCCTGTTGGCGAGACTGGGATTCAAAAATAATTATATGGAAATGTTCTTAACGTCTACTGGCGTCAGGTTAATTTTGCATTTTGTTTGGCATGCCCTTGTTGCGTGTTTTGGTTCTGTACTAACCTCTTGGCTTGCGTTTCTCGTCATCATTCACGCCTTAGCAGTTGTCTAGTGAACCTGCGTTTTTTTTGTGGGGTCTGCTCAGCCACCGTAGGACTTTATAATTTTAACGTTATGTGTTGCTATTAAAATAAAATGTAATTGCCACTATAAAGTCTTGTTCTTTCTTCACGGCCTGGGTTTCGACTTCATTAACTATGGGATGTGAACCTGGTGAAAGCTTCTCCATAAAAAACATGGTGCCCTGCCCATGCCTTTCGGTGGCGGCCCCCCTGCTGACCCTCTGATGGACACAGCGCTGGACGTCAGGCAACCCGCTGGACTGTAAAATGTTGGAGCCCCGGCCTGAGGAATACTTCATATGTGCCCTAGATGGATGTCCGTTCCAGATGTGCCTCTCCGCCGGTGTTCTGCGAAGGTGTTCGGAGTCCCTACATCGCGCCTAGCGTCCCTACAGCCCCCGTGTGTCTTGCGCTCTTGGTTTTTGCCGCTGTCTCCTGAGTTATTCGCCGCTTTCTTCTCCATTTTACCGTCAGCATCCCGTTCGCTTCGAGCTATGTGCAGTCTTTGTGTATTACGTCCGTTGTGCGTTTTGCGTGTTCCCTCTGTGCCAGTGTGTTCCTGCGTTTATCTACATCGCAGGTGTTCGTGTTTTTGTTCATTTTTGTGGGTATTTTCGCCGCCTTTTCGAGGAAATGAAAGTCGTGAGACAAGTATTCATTACCACATCGCCGATATTTACTGATTGTGTTTTTAGTGATTGTAACTAAAGAAAAATATCTGCCGATCCTCTGCAACATATTTAAAAAAAAAAAAAAAGAAAAACACTCACACTCACAATTGAACTTCACAATATTTTTATGCAAATTTTTCAGAATTTTATGTTCATGTTTATTTTGTGCCTTTTATGCAAAGTAACACACCTTATTGTTTATGTTTTAGTGTTATTATTTTGTTGACTTATTAAATATGGCTAAGCGAGATAATTTTCAGATCTCAATTCCTTTGTTTGAAGGAGATATGACTCAAATAGATCATTTCTTTTCCTTAATTAATGACCTCTCAAATATAAATAAAGGGTCTGTTGACAAGACCTTGTTGTTTACTAAATCAAAATTAGCTGGACCTGCTCTGGCATATTTCCTTCAAAATCCTGAAATAAACAGTATCACAGATATAAATCTGTTAAAAAAGGAATTCGAGAGTTTTTTCAAAACTAATGCAACTGTATCTTTGGCGGATTTAAATAATTTAATTCTACTTCCTAATGAGTCTATTAAAAATTTCTCTCACAGACTCAATGTTTTAGTTAAGAAAGTGTATGAGCTTGATGATCAAAAATCTCTAGATACTATTAAGTATGTGCGCTTCATCCAGGCTTTACCCTCACAGTTTAGAGTTAAACTACTCGAAGAGGGAGTTAATACATATAAAGATGCGGTTGAAAGAGCTCAACACTTACAAAATATTGCTAATTCTGAAAAGAATTTTTCTTTTAATGCACAACAACCTTCTATTACAGATCAGCTACAGAAGCTTGCTGATCAAGTAAATGCTTTGACGTTGTCTAATGTTAACCTCATTTGTGCCTGGATATTTTTGCGACTTTTCTTCGATTTTTACTGATAAGCAGAAATAAGAGATATATTTCTGATGT
>JAWZYV010005098.1:0-11037 GCA_038373885.1 Cheiracanthium punctorium | reverse complement strand
AACCTCAAAAACTATTATGAAATTTTATATATAAGATTGTTGTAACATCTAGTTGTGCATCTCGATTTTTGGTTCCAATCTACTGGAGAGTTTATTTACAGGACCACCGAAAAGAATTTCAGTACTTTAATGTCTATGGACATCTTCAATATAATACAATTGCAGACAGTGATTGTTTGGTACATGCCCAAAATCTCGCCGACTGTCCTCGACTTTGGCGAGTTTTGCCGAAATGTCGCCAAATTTGGCGATAGTCAGTCATTGGGTCCATGCCCAAAGTATCGCCATTTGTCATCGTTCTTGGCGAGTTTTGGCGAAATATCGCCAAATTTGGCGATAATCTGCCATTGTTTGGTTTATGCTTAAAATCTCGCCAAATGTCGTCGACATTGACGAGTTTCGCCGAAATATCGCCAAATTTGGCGCCAAAAACTATTTCCTATTTTGTATAACTCTAAAACTTTAACCCGTAGATTTTTTAACTTTGTATTTAGAACTATTGTAATATCTAACTGTTTTCAATATCTTTTTTGACAGCAATCGACTGAGAATTTATTTACATGGTGAGCCAAATGACTTTAAATACATTGAGGTGTATAGATGCATTCAATTCATTGAAAGTCTGTGGTCAATGACTACTTTGGCTATCCCCAAAATCTCGCTGACTATCTCAAGTTTGTCGGCTTTTGGTGAAATATCGCCAAATAAAGTGTCAGAAGGAAATCTTTCAAATTGAACTCAGCTTGGCGATATCGAAATATTTGGCTAGAAATCGCTAAACCTTACTATTATTGATATTTTATCTCTTTCAAACAAATAAATTTAGAGGAAGTGCGTCGAAAATATTTTTGATCTAATGGACGTGCAAGGAAGTCATGTGTTGGACACATCAGATTTTTTTATTGTTAAAGTAAGGCGACCATATTTCCAAACAGTATTTTGGGGACAAATCAAGCATGGTCCTTGAATTCAAGGAAAACTTGGGGACGCTAGAAAATATTTTTGGGGACTTATTCGAGGACACAACATATTATCATGTCATGTATACCAATATACCCATACTTTAACCCTTTATAAGGCCGTGGTAAGAATACTTACCACCTACGGTCTATTAAATACAGAAGTCAACTATCATTAGTGAATTTTCTGATTTTTGTTCAGTTATATTGGATGTATATTTTTTCCGTACATCTAGATTCTAAATTATATTTGGCTTATGAGCTTTTCTTTCATTCGTAATTTTAAAGAAAGCTCGAATAATTACTCGAAAACTGAGCATAAGAATCATCGCTTTTAAATATATATTTTTGCATTTAATTCCGTGTACAAGCTGCAGGTAGTTTTCCGACTTTGATTTTGTGAATAATTAATGTATTCTCCTGCAAAATTTCTATGTTTGTTTAATACTAGTTTCTCCAATTTTCACGTGGGATATTACAGAAGAGGGTAAATATATGAATTAATCCTAAAATATGAGTCAGAAAAATCCCAAGTACTTTCGACTCTGCACATAAACTCGCCTTATAAAGGGTTAAATATTGACTGACTGTGATACTTAAAAATTAACTCTAATAGCTTTTTATATCAATTGTGTATTCTTATTTCTAATAAATTAATGGAAGTATTTCATTCATTTATAAATATTTATTTAAACCAGAAATATGAAAGGAACATCGTGTTGAAATATTGCAATTCATTCAAAATTTAACTCTTGGCATTTTTCGTGAAACTTTGGTACTTGCATTTTTCATGAAACTTTGTACACCCTCTAAAAAAAGTATTTGAGTGCAAGAAAAATTTCGTACTTCAATTTCATATTTAAAGCATCATTCTTCATGAAAAGTGATTAATCATTAACAAAACTGAAATGGGAAATTTGGCTCATGGTCGAATGCTTTATTGAATGTCTGTACGTGTACACGCTACACACACAATGACAACAAACATTTTCAAAGATCGAATTTCTGAGTAGAAGGCGTTTTTAGTTGTTTTATTTTTTTATTTCTTCAGTTTTTTTCTGAAAGAAATAAACTAAGCGGAAACTTTCAGGGAAAAAGTACAAATATTTAAATTTGGGGACTTTTCCCGTCCCCAAGAAGTCAAAGTATTTTTGGGGACAAAATGAATAAAAAGATCTCTATTTGGGGACTGTCCTCGAATTTCGAGGACGTATGGTCACCTTATGTTAAAGTAATTGAGTAAAAGTGTTCAATGCAACACCCCTCACGTAAAAAATCTAATAGTGCCCTTAATACTCTAAATTATGAAGGGAACTTTTGAACTTATGAGCCTCGAAAATTTTACCGCCAGGGCTCTCCAATAGGCTTGATCCGCCTCTTACGCTTCATATAACATCTGTACCTCTGTTAGTCATTACTTCATAAATTGTAACACATTAATTTATATGTGTGTGTACTATATATATATATATATATATATATATATATATAATATAATATAATATAGCTAAACTTACGTAATATGGAATCCCAAGTAAAACATCAAGTCATAGCACATAATAACAATTATAAAACTTAAACCATGAAATAATAATTGATAATCCAGTGGCTATAAATATTGTAAAAAACAGAGCTATCAAAGCTAAAGAGAAGTGGGAAAACAAGCCAGGCGAGAAAACGTGGGCTTAAGCCTAACTTAACGAACCCAAGCAATGAAGTGGAAAATTGAAATGGAGTACTACTCCATTTTCAAGTACCACCGTACTCACTATATAGTTGTACTTTCTTGTTGATAGTTTTTAAAGTTAGTCACTTTAGGCAGACTCGATCAAATTTCCAGTGAGGTGTTTGACCATTGTACTAATGCAAAATGTACTATGGCTTCTTGTTTATTTTCATTTTCTGTGTACATTGGCACAACTAGAGTTTACGTATGTCACCCCCGTGGTAACTTTAGGACAGTAACTTTCTGTGAAAACAGTAACTGATTTTGATGGTAGATAGTTCCGAGGAATTATTTTAACCGCAAAATTGGCAATATTTTGCCCAAACTCTACTAGAGCATATGATGTAGTTTTAGGCACGGCACCTGTATGCTTTGCTTTTCATGCACAGCAATATTATTATACAAGTATGCAGCATTCAGTACCTACAAAAAGTATGCATATTCTTTTTAAAAACTCATTAAATAATTCCAAACAGGATTTATGGCAGTATGGAGACTTTAATCCAATTCAAGTTATAAATAGTTATAAGCATTTATATATTTATTGTATTGTGTGAAAAGGATAAATGTCTCTACACTGCCACAGACCGTAGTGTATTAAAATTCCTTTGAATGCTTCCTGTGACAGAACTAATTACGCCACAAGCATTATTTTCGATCGAGATCATTACTTTGGGATTGTTAATAACATATACGAATTTTGGGATAAACTAAACTTTCTATAATAACTTACTTAAAAACATACTTATCAAACAGTACGATGGTTTCGGCCCAAAACATTTTTTTATCCTTTTTCCATTGCTTTGCTGAAGAAGTCTGAAAATTTTTTCGCCCGAAACGATCATACTGTCAGATAAGCACCTTTTTATGGGTGTTATTATAAAAACTTATTTATCTCTTCTTTTAAAACCTGTTTCTTTTTTCTTTCTTTCTTTCTTTCTTTTTTTTTTTTATAGATGAATTTTGTTTTGTTTGAAATAACCGATTAACACTACAATATGCTTTAAAGAATAATTATCCATAGAGCGTGGTAGGAATTCTTTTCGGTGCTCCTGTAAAAGGACTGTAAATTCATACATCTTTTTCGATTGGGCACATGATTCTGTAAATTGGAATATATAAATTTCGTAGTAATCGATGCATATTAACGGCAGCTAGAGCACGGACGGACGGACAAATCGAAATCATAAACACCTTAGTCTTGTTGGAGGATGTTAAAAATATAATTAATCCCCTTATGCAACGTAAACATATCGCACAGACGCGGAGAGCGAGGAATTTGCTCTTTTAACGGTTAGCAATCTGAAATTGTTTCACGCGCTAAAAAATTAAGGATTGCAATATTGTCGCATGATTTCTCGCTAAAGAATAGAAAATATAGCCAAGCTGGGTTCATTTTTCGAAGCTTATTTTCGGGACACTTCTGATGATTTATCTCCAAAAGTCGCCAAGCTTGGCGACATTGCGCACAAATTTTGAGGGACATACACGACCGTCGTTGGGCCATTAGCTAACTACATAGTAGGATGGTATTGTGCTTGAAAGGGGTGAATGTCAGTAGAACTGCCATTGACTGTAATGTATTGGAATTCTTTTGAGTGCTTCTGTAGATGAACTACAAATGACAGTAGCTCAATTTTTGATGGACAGCTTTATCTTGTAATCTTTAATCGTATATGTAAATTTTGTGTCGTTTGAAATACCGAAATATCTCTAAATAACGCTTTAAAAAATGATTGACCATAGAACGACATGTTGTGGAATTATTTTGAGTACTCCTGTAAAAAATCTATAAATACTGGGAATAACATATATAAATTTGTTCAATATCGATGCATATTTTCGGTTGTTAGAGCACGGACGGACGGACAGACAGACAAACTAAAATCATAAACACTTTTCAATCTTGTTGGAAAGTGTTAAAAACTCAATAATAATGCTTTATTATTATGCAACAATTATGCTTATTATAATCTGGGTTTTCTATTTTTTAAAAATGGCTAAGCGTTTATGATTTAAAAGGGGGAAAATGCATATAACAAATGTGCAATATTTATTATTTATACTATATTGCAGGCACAGAAAAAATACATTTTTAAAGAAAAAAAAACTGCAAACAATTTATTTTAAATATTCTTCCTTTAATTTACCGTTTAATAATAGTGGGATTATTTAAATGTAGGTAGCGCTACCTGACATTCCACTGCAGAGTTGCCTATTTACCACTTTGTGGCAAGATATTTGACCATTTTTAGAACCTAACTAGCCGCATAAAAAAAAAAAAAAAAAATTACTAGTATGTAGCCAACAAGTGGCTTTTCTAGCCATATTCTTCTTGTTTTAGCCATTTTTTCGCCATCTTGTTTTAGCCCTCACCCAATCCGATCAATCACTTCCATTTTTGTTATTAAAAGTTATTTACTTTATAATGTTAATGTGCATGCCCAAACTTTCGTCCTTGGTATTTCACCCGAAGGCAGACGAAAAATAAAGGCTCTTGGCCTCTGGTAATAAAATATCATGGGATCCTGTGTAAGCGAAGTCACTAATTTTTCATCGCGGTAGTTGCGCTGGAAATCTGTTCTGAAATGCACAGTGGCGGCTCGTGGGATACAGCAAGCACAGCCGGGCTGCACTTTAAATTATCAGCACATACTTTAAAATAATTTATTCTACTAATTTTCCTAAATTCAGATTAGAATTATGGAATTCCTACGGTAAATTTAAAAAAAAAAAAACCGTATTGTGGCCGGATCGCTCATTCAGAAAAAAAAAAAAAAAAAACACTTTAATCTTCCCGCAATTCAATTGGGAAAATCTTTGGTTCAGCCCAGAGCGCTGATAAGAAAATTGGCAGCACCGTTGCCATGACAACGACTACGTAAGCAGCCCCTCCGGCATTGGCTATAATGGGGGTACGCAGCTAAGACTCAGCTGATGAAAGATTTTGAAACGACGGCTGCACTTGTGAATTCGACAAACTGATTGGGTCGAGAAGTGAGAGAGGGGGGGTAAGGAGAATATGTGTTCGGAAAACTTTCGACCTTATATTGCTGAATTTATCAAGAAGGTAAGCGTGAATAGACGCTTATGAATGGACAATTACCAATCAAAGCAGTATTGTTTTTAAGTAAACAAGAACTGGCATTTAGAGGACATGGCGAGCGAGAAAATTCTTTAAACATGGGAAATTTTAAAGAGCTTTTAAAATTATTGATATCTGAATTAAAACAACGCCTTTTTATGAGGGCATCACTGACCGATTCGCAAGTTTAAAAGAAAGGAGGATTGATTTGACTTATAAAAAATAAGTAAGTTTTCCTTCTTCTCAAGTTATCGTTACAAAAGAAAATTCTAGGGAAACTTTGAATCAGACACGGATTAATGCAATTTTGAGGATAAGAGCGGCTGGTTGAAATTTATGTCCATTTTATGGAAGTAAAATAGGATCTCTTACATTTTTTTTTTTTTTTTTATGTAATTTCTTTTTTTTTTCCCCCTCGGTGAGGGCTTAATCTGCCAGCTTTCGAATTCAGTAACAAAGATTTTCCATTCCTGTCCGGAGGAAGGGGGGGGGGGGGCTCATATGCTTCCGGCTGCACTAACAGTTTTGACCACGGGCCGCCACTGATTAATGACTATGTCATTTTATCTCTCAACACCCTTTATTGAAAAATGTGTCCCAAAAATGGGACATAAAAGTATGCGACATAATTTTACATGAATTTAAACACTATTATAGTTCACAACAGCGTTAATCTATTGTTACAATATTTCGTAAGCTGTAGAATATGCTTCACATGTATTTTTTACATATCTTTAAATGCTATTAGTTCACAACAGCTTTAATCTATTGTTACAATATTTCGTAAGCTGTAGAATAGGCATCACGTTTATTTTTCTATAAATAGGTTACACTCATAAAAACTTCAACATAGGATTACCAGGCGAAATACGCGAAAGGTGAGCGATAAAATGACAAAGTCAATTAATATTGTTTTAATATGGCAATATGAAACTAAAAAATTAGGGGAGTTCAGGGCGGATCTCCCCCTGACGAGGCTCGAACAACGGAGTTTTTAAAAAAATCTTTTTACAAAATTTGTCGTTTTATGTATTATAATTTGTTAGAAAAAGGTGTAAATTGTTATTTTATTGTGTTGTGTTTTCTCAAATTTACAGTTGAAAGCTGTGCTCATTAAGCTGTGCTCATTTAGTAAGTTTGCTTAGACAATAGGAGTTTAAAATTAGCGATTATTCGTTTTTCCAAAACAGAATAACTAATATCTTGAAAATGAAAAATAATTAAAATGCAGATTATTTTAAAGCCGGTTCTCGTCCAGCTGGATTATTTGCTACCAGTAGAAATATTTGGCGGCGTTAACTATGCCATTATAGCAGTTACAGTACACTTTGGATATTTGCTAGCGCGACGAGATGGTATAATTCGTGGTGCTAAGTACGCCAATCTGCAAAGGATTATGTAAATGAAAATATAGATAACGGTTTTCCGGTAACCTTAAATGAACAGTAAATATAGGTTGTGAGCATGTGTAAATCGCCAAATAATGAAAAGTCGCCATTGGTGGCAGGCTATTCTATCTGTTCTGTATAGCTTTTATTAACTTTACATGTACGCAAGTCGCCAAATAATGAAAAATCGCCATGGGTGGCAAATTCGCAAGGTGTACAATAGGTTTTACATTATTAAAAATACAGCTGAAACAGATGTTCTGATTTTATTACGCTTTAGCTCCTAATTAATATAACTTTTGAATGGCAACATTAAATATCATTGTGTTTCTGAGCAGTGCAAATAATTTTTCCAGCGATTATAAGCGGAGTCCGCACTCCAGGTGGAGTATAGCTCAGGACCCGTACAACACGGATTCCCATTACAAAATATCTTCGATGCAAGAACCAAGCAATGTGTAGCTCAGTAACATTCTATCTGATCCAATCTTCGGGTTTTGTCAGTTGAAATTAATGTCTTTTTTACGAATAAGTGTGAAGGGGCCGAATGCCTCATACGAAAAGCGAGCGTAGCGAGTCTGGGGGCCTTGGCCCCTAGTACTTTATTAAAATCTTTTTTTAAAGGTGCATTTAAATAACATGTTATTTATTACTCATATTTCGGTTCTAGCTCAAGCATTTAAAAAATAAGTTCTGAATCCTTCGGGACCACCCTGCAAAATAATCCTGATTACACCACTCTTTAGTACTAAAATGTCGCGTGCGCAGCTGGCTGTGCCGCACAGCCAGCTGCGTCAAAAAAGGGTATCTAGATCTGTGGCCCGCGATGAACGTTTCGATCGTCCGCCATCTTGCTGGTAGTTAAGTCGAGCGATGGCAACGGCTGCCCTTTTTCAGCATTGGGAAAGGGTTGCGCCTCAAAGGGTTAACTGGATTTTCGCAAGAGGGCTTCTACTATATATATTTTTCCTATGTACAGAGTACCATGTATCCAAGTGGAAAAGTTGTATGAAGCATTTACAGGAGCTCCGAAGAGAATTTCCACAAAAGGTCATTTGTTGTTGCAAGATCTTTTGTTGAAATTATTTATTTATTGAGTTAGTGAAATTTTTGTAATTCAACACAAGACATTTCTTTTTTTTTTTTTTTTTTTCTTTCTATTCATTTTTTCCAGATGCCTCGTCGGTGCTGTGTTCCTGGCTGCTCGTCCAATTACGATTCCCAAAGAAAGTACACTTCAGTATTTAGTTTTCCAAAAGATATCCAGCTGAGGGAGAAATGGATAAAGTGTATAAACAGAAAAGATTTTGTTCCAGGAAAACAGGCAGCTGTTTGCGTAAAACATTTTGAAGAACAGAAAATAATCCGTGAAGATAAGATAACCAGAGAGGACGGTTCGCTGCTTGTTTTTGCCAGGAAGAAATTAACCTTAACGGAAGGTGCATATCCAACGATTTTCGAAAAGCAGCCGACATCATATCCATCCCGGCCGACAACAGATCTTCTTGGGAAAATAAAATTGCCCATTCCAAGAATAAAACAAATATTTCATGATGGAAACAGGTAATATACTGAGAAATAAAATCTGTCAAAATTATTTTAAAATATGCGTGTTTTATAAAATAACACACGCATAAAAAAGATACCAATATGATCTTCACGGATGATATAAAAGGTCCGCCATTCTACGATTGCAGGAAAGTTGTTCTGAACTTTTGGCTTTTGTGAAATTTTTGAAAAAACTCAGCTAAGGATGGAAGCGACACGATTATTTGCGAGGCGAAACAAAGATCTGCACGGAGGGGGAAAAAAAAAAAAAAAAAGTTCTCATCTAGAAAGAATAGATGGCTGTTTCCTGTGTCCTAAAACTAGAAAAACAGATCCTAGAATTAGGCATGTTGTTGATGCACACAATTGGTATAGAGGAAATGGTCAAGAATTTCTAGTGCGTAGTATTGTTTCTAATCTCAGCAGAATGACTATTTTGTGTAAAGCAAAATTATAGTTCGATTTTGGAGCACTAGAACTAACGTTTCTGAGTCTACCCGCTAGCGTACGTAGCGATTTACAGATATTTTCATCTGGGTACAAGCACCAGATTATAGAGCAGAGATCTAAAAATTGGAAAAGTGGGTTCAGAAGTGTCTTGTTTTGTGATCGAGTATTTATAGGGAGTACATAGATTCATAAATTTTAGTTCCACCGATTATTTTCTATATGTCAGTGGCATATATATATATATATTAGGGTGCTTCAAAACAACTTTTTTTTTTTTAATTTCTCTGTTCTCACCCTGCCATTTTTGTACACTATTCATAAATATGATGTATGCAAAATTTCAGTTCAATCAAATAATATTTAGAGATCGCGCAACGCAATTCAATTCTGTTAAAAATTGTCAAAATAGACAGACGAACACAAGCGTGTAATACCATTACTCGAAATAATAGTACATTTAAAATAGCATAATTTCAAATGGTCAACGACTCTGCAAGGTAAGTAATGTCCTATCAGTTAAAGGAATGCAATTTTCCCGCTTGTCTTGGCTTTGTTTGCAACCGTGTGCGCAGCGGAATCTCAGTCGCAGCCAGGTGGCGCCCATCCCCCCGTCCCCCCCCCCGCCGTGTAGTTGCATCACCCACTCCAGTCATTTTCCGGTAAAAAACAGCTGCGAAGTCGGGTTATATGCTTGCTCTCTTTTCTTTTGTTTGCGACGTAGGAGTTAATCAGCTATCATTATTTGTTAAAATCGTTATATGTTACATGTTCCATTGTTTTGAAAATGTGCTTAAAGATGACATCTCCGTCAACCCCAGCCCGTGTAGAGACAAGAAACAGAACCATGATATACTTGCTAGAAACATCAGCAGAAAGCGAAATTAAAGGTAGTAAGCTTTAGAGCTGAAGCAAACCGCATGTATTCGGTACTAAGATACGGATAATCACTCAGACTCGAAGTAACGAATTGCTACTTTGCGGTTGATATCGTTATCGTTACTCCTTACTCGATCCGAAGATGTTTCGGATCGAGCAGCTTCGAACTTCGAATACAGACTGGCAGGCGAGGCGAACAAGGGGGAAACGGGTTCCAGTAATCGGGTACTAATATGTTCTGTATTTGTTACTGGATATCGGATCGCGGTTTCAAGGGGGGAAATGACTTTTGAGTGTGCATTTCGGATCGACCAGGTTCGAACTTCGAATACAAGACTGCCGGAGGTAGAAAATGAATTTCGGTTCATGATTTCGGTATTTGAGTAATAGTATGTTCCGTTCCGTTACTAGATACCGGAAGTATTATGGATTCTCGCTGTTTGAAGGGAAAAATCAGCTTCGGTATTTGAGTAGTAGTATGTTCTGGTTGCAATTCGTTTGTGCCGAGCCGAATGGTATCGTTTTGATGAGTTTTGGAAGAATCCGTATGTTTCGTTACAGTTATGGAGATGGATATACTATCTGCTGCTCTATTGATATGGGTCGTACAATGGGGGGATAGGATCCGGTGTATAGTATGTTCTTATGCGCAGTTGAACTTGTTTTTGCGGGGGGGGGGGTTCTTATAATTGTAGAGGAGCAATACATATAAGAGAAGCATGTTAGTAAGGGATGCTAATTTCGAGCTTTCTAACATTTTAGTACTAAATAGTGGTGCAATCAGAATTCTTTCTTTCAGGGTGGTTTCGAAGCAGGATTGCGAACTTAACTTTTTCTTTTTTTTAGCTAGAATCGAAATATGAGTAATAAATAACAAATTATTTAAATACACCTTTTAAAAAAATATATTTTTATAAAGTAAACGAATTCACACATTTTTATTATTTGAAATATTATTTGGAACTAAAAAAAATATTTAGCATGGAAACCTAAACACATTTTTTA
>JAWZYV010005097.1:0-11329 GCA_038373885.1 Cheiracanthium punctorium | reverse complement strand
TACGTGTTATTGTTAGATCCTTAGTCCAACAAACTATCATGGACTGTTTCTACAAATTAATATTAAGTAAAACCAGTATTATTAAAGCTCATCCAAATAATGCAATAATCTAAATATATAAAATAAGAAGAATTTTCCTGTTTGTCTGTATGTTCATTCGCTATAGGCACCTAGAACTTACGTCGAATCTTAACGAAATTTGGCCCACTGGATCATTGAGCGATTTCCTTCTGTGTTCATCATTGCTTCCCGGCACAGGTCTTGGGCCGCAGTGGGAGAAATGATGTGGGGTAACAATGGGGTAGCTGATCACAGAAGGAAAATCGCTGCGTTCGCGTCTTTGCAACGGTGAGAAGCAACCCAGACAGTAATTTTAGAAAAGTTGTGCCTTAACACTCAATGCACCCGCGCAACGCCCGTCAGTTTGTGTGAGTGCACAAAAGGGGGGGGAGGGGGGAAGGCACTCGATATATACTCACGCACTTTAAACCGAATTACAGAAGAGAAAAATTGTTTAAACCAAGAGCTTAAAAATAACCTTGTTTGAATTAAGCAACCCTGACAAGGAACAATTTTTTTAATTATATTTTGTCAAGACGCAGGCAATAGCTTGCATTTTTAAGTGGAATGGTGAAGTGAACGGTTAAAAACGACCCGCCAAACAAATGTTTAAAATAAAAGGATTTGGAAGCGAAGTGTTTAGGGGGGGGGGGCTTCGTGTGGAACTTGGCATAGAAAACTCGACATATAAAATCTGCATTGCACTTTAAATCACACTTCTTTTTGGAAAACCATTCCAGATTACCTTAACAATTATGAAAACAAATTAAACCAGCACATAAGCAATTGGCAAATCAGAGACGCTCCTGGCAAAATGGACATATAGTAATCATTTTATAAACTAAAACCATAATGAATTATGCTATTTGAAACATATTTTGATGATATTTGTGCAACAATATATGAAAATTTATTTTTATTCAGTACGGAAAAAAGTTGTATAAAATATAATCGTGCTTTACATTTAAAATTGGAATAACACAGTGGAATAATACAATGCCAAAAATATCACTCTGAATTACTGTAGATATTTACAGACAATTTTTAAAAATACTCAACATTTTCACTTTACATTAAAATAAGAATACTCAATAATATGAAAAATGGAAAAAAAATGAATGAAATCTAATTCGAAATCATAGTCTACGCCATATTATTTTTAAAACATATATAAAAACTCCACTGCACTCTAAATCACCCTTCTATTTGGAAAATTGTTCCATATTACCTAAACAATTATCAAAACAAATTAAACTAGCACACTAGCAATTGGTAAGTCAGAGACGCTTTGGCTAAATGGATACATAGTATTCATTTTATAAACTAAAACCATAACGAATTATGTTATTTGAAATTTATTCTGATGATATTTGTGCAACAATATACGAAAATTAATTTTTATTCAGAACGAAAAGAGTTGTATAAAATATGATTGTGATGACTAGGGTACGAAGGGTATTTTATTTATAAGCCTTCTTATGATTACCATAGCCCGTTCGTGTAAACATAGTGCTAAAAGTTCTCCTTATTGAATTTGCAAAATATACATCCATCTAATGCAAGGTATCACTGAAATGTGCACATAAAAATTCAAGCTAAATAGTCAGCTTCAAACTTTCTAGCACATATTCATTCAAATTTCAATTAAGAAGTGTACAATGCCAAAAAGTGTTTCTTGTGTACGAAGTCAATAATGAATCAGAATTATTTTCTCAGTTACATATACATATTCTGTATAAATATTAACGCTAAAATAGCTTTAATAATGTTTAATTATATTTTTTTCCTTCTAAATTTTAACGCAGGCCTCTAAAATGGTAGGAGCCCACAGGTGAAAGCCTACTCAGCCTAATGGGTAATCCGGCCCTGTTTAGGTATAGTCCCTCTTTCCCCATGACAGCCCCCTCCTTCCTCCTCTATAATTTTTATGGTTTTGTAGCAGTTACGCTAGTTTGATATTCCATAAATAATAATTTACAAACATAGGTGCTCCATAGAGTGCTTTTACAGAAGAGGGAGGCTATTTGCAAGTGTGGGGTGGAGGTGGGGGTCGAATACGAGTATATGTATCACACGCCCAATTCACACATTTTTCTAAAACCATTTTTTGATTTTGATCGTTTTCTTTCATTGTGAGTTCGAGGCAACTACCCCATCCACCCTTACCTTAATCATGCTCGCTGTGACTCCCCTTTCATTTGCCCTCTATGTATGGATGAATATGGATGAATGCACATATTTACAAAACGGCTGCATATTTTTCTGCCAAGGAATAACGACTGAGCACATAGTCAGAATATTGTGTGCATACTTTAGTGTTGTTATAAAATAAAGTAAATTAGTCAGAGACTAATGGTTTTCTAAAGAGGAATTCTCTTTCAGCAACACAATATGATATGTATGCACATGATCAAGGCCTCTCTGAATTTTGGGCCTTGTCCAAGCTCGGCTTGGGCCCTCGTTTTTTTTTCTTCCTTCTTTCTTGGCGAGATGGTTAAATCTAGGCCCAGGGGGGTCATGACCACTGTGACCCCCTCTGGAACCGCCACTGGCACCACATGCAGCCAAGAGTAGCAAAATAATAAACCGAACAGAAATCTTGCAATTATGAAGCGAAATTCGCCTAAAACAACGAGTCTTCTTAAAGATTTCATGGTTTTCAAATGTTCGTTTCTAAATTTTCGTATTTATGTGTAAACTAACAAAAATTTTTGAAAATCGTAGGGGGGCTGGGAGACAGCTAAGTAGTGCTCAGCCCGCGTAGCCCGCCCCGCCCCCCCCCACCTCTGATTACGCCCTTGATGGGGGATAGAGTTTTATATGTAAAGAGAGAAGATAAGAGCAAGCAATTATAAAATATAATCCAGAAGTTGTGCTGCTCGAAGATTTTTATGAAATCATTTTTTATTTAGCTCTTAACTGTAGCTAAATCAGAAACGTTAAGCGTTCGATATTAGTAAAGTTTTGATAAAGCGTATAAAGAAATGAATACTGTCTATATCCGAAACTGTATTAAACATCAATTTTTCATCTATCTCACAAGGTTCTTCATGATTTAAAATCTTCAAACTTAAATTTGACTATCAATTTTCTGCCTTGAATTGTTTTTAAGTCACATTTAAACGGTTTATTTTCAGCATCGAAACTTAATACTGCTGGGAAATGGGAATGTCACAATCGTTTGCAGTTTTGCACAATGGGAAAATCTCCCTTATGGTCAGACGTCTACAGAAGAGTCTGTATCTCACAATAGAATAAAAGTGAAAGCTTTTGCTGTACTGATTTAAAAAAGAAAGATTACATTACATGAGAACGACCCTCCTAAAAAAAAGCGCAGTCTTCTCCCTACTAGAAAGCAATTCCAACATCAATTGTGTCACGGTGTAAAATCTGAAGGGTTCTTGGGGGGGAAAAAACCCGTTTCTTTTTGCCTAGCTATCTGATGGTCATTTGTTTGTGCTTGCGCTCTTGATAAAGAAGGTTGACATCAGTGCCTTACGGCATTACAGGCGCCCAACGTAATTCCTGAATCTCTGTGAAAGAAAAAGCGGAGTGGGAGACAGAAGAAGCTAGCGATACATTCTCTATTTTTAGGATTCTTAAGTTTAACCGATTTGGAGGAAGAAATATGATTTGACACAAATAAGTTGGAGTGAAATTTTTGAAGGGGCTCAGCCCCCTGAATAAAAATATTGGGGGGACTGAAGCCCCTTCAAGCCCCATGAAGTCGGCGCCTATGCTTATAAGTTCTTTAAAATTTTTAAAGTCAATCTTCTAAGAGTTTCTGCCATGTCCGAGTGGATAAGGCACTCAAAATGGTAGACCGCTGATCGCACGGCTGTCGATTTAATGGTCTGGAGTTTTGGTCGGTTTTCTCCAAATGTAACGGAAATACACGTTAGAACCCCCCCCCCCAAAAAAAAAACACACTTTTTAGGCAGATACCCATCGTGCAAGTTTGACTTAATATACGCAATATATACTTCTAAGACAGCTCGTTTGGAGGCCACCTTCTGGATCTACTAATGTCCTATCTCACAAAGCCAAATTTTCCCTTACGCGAGAGGTCTGGGAACGCATTTCTCGTGTAAGTCAAGACTCTAAAGTAATGTGGCTCGGACAATGAAATATTTTGTTATTTTAATTCGATAATTACACAAAGAACTCGAAGCCATAAATTGGGTTGATAAGGCACTATGACGAAGATATTTTATACTATTTCAAATATAAATTTATACGGAATATTTGGACAGGTGGGTCTATTATAACCTGGGGGTAGTAATGACCATCTGAGATTTTAAAAAGCTTTGAAATTTAAATTTACAAAAATATTAATAACAAACAAAATACACATACTTAAGTACCGTGTTTACTCGCGTAACAGTCGCACTTTTTTGCCAATTTTTCAGAGTGAAAGTCTACGTGCAACTGTTATGCAGGGTAAAATTTACAACATGTTATTCTAACTAAAGCTATTTTTTCTACTTCAAAACGGGGGTGCGACTATTACGCGAGTAAACACGGTATTATGTATTTCAAAAAAGAGATAAAAGAAAACAAATAAAATTTGATTTAGTAGATTAAATTATATTTATGGAAATGAAGCATACAATTTATGTAATTCTAAATACATACGGTGAAGGAAAATGCAGTTTTGTCCCCAAAGCTTGCGACGCCCATGGACCCAGTTGAATGTTTGAATATAAATACTCAGCTAAATCACAACCTAAAAAAATTCAAGTTTTGTCTTTCAGTGAGTTTTAGAATTTATCGTAAATTTAAATATTTTCCATATTATCTAAGTTTTCAGCTTCCATAACTGACACTGCTCCTTAACATTTTCATTTCCATCTACAGATAAAATTTGGAAACATTTTTAACTAAGATTTGCGCAAAAGGTTTCAAAATCATCTAGAATGGAAATTTGATTCACCCCATCCATTACGGGAAGCTGTCGCTCTAATGGTCGGGAATTTAGTGTGTTTCACTCCATATGTAACTCGAATGCGCCTTATAACCCCTTAAAAAGTTCCCCACCCAAGGCATCCCCCACGGCTGACAGCCTTCGTGTATCTTTGTCTCTTAACCACAGTAACCAAGAATCCATTATACTACTGCAGAAATACTGGCAGCCTTATTTTTCTAGAACTTAGGAACACATTTCGAAAATTCCCTTAAAGAATCTAATAAATACTACCTAAAAATGTTTTTACTACTTTTGGTTTCATATACAGTGGGAATCCAGAAACATTCCTAGACAAATATACTGTTTGTGTTTTAAACAGGAGTATGAAAGGCTTTTCTTTCCCTTTCCTGTTTACTTAAATTTAAAGATCACAAGAGATCCTAACACTTCTTCAGTGACACTACTACGTGTAATTCTAGTGCAGCTCATAAATTACATCAAGAGAGGGGGGGGGGAATGAAATCAACAATTTTATGATTTTCATTTGCACATGCTATCTGAGCAATCTGTGGTGTTAAGATTAATTTAATGTCAGAATATAAAATGTATTTTTTGTATTTTGAAAATACAAAATACTATGAAAATATATTTTAAAATACATTCTCAAAATACTTTGTTTTTTGCAAGTGAAAATACAAAATACAAGATACAAATGTATTTTGAAAATACATGTATATTAACGATACTGCCAAACTCTGCAACTCACATACATGTATATCTGGGTGTGATAACGGAGTGAAGAATATACATTTTGTATGGGAAAAAAATCCTCATGGGGGGAGGGGGTTGTGCCCCCCTCTATCCTCCAGGGTTTTAAAAAACTTCCCTAAAAGACCCTCTTTAAATCAAATTTTAGTGTAACATGCAAGGTTTTTGACAAATTTTCATTTCTAAATGCTAAAACAGAAAAAAAAAAAAAAAAACTTTTAAAGTAAAGTTTTAAAATTATTTAAAACTCACTTCTAAAAATGTAAAATATTTTTTTTAAATAACTGTGACTAAAATTAATTAGTTAATTAATTAAATAGCTTTGTTCCAATAGTTCTAATAATAATACTTTTACTATTATTGATATTGTATAGCGTATTGCCACTCACCAACTTTGATTAAACATATCTCTGAGCCTTTTTATGGGAAAGGCTGAAGTATTTTTGTAAGAGGGATGTATAAAAAGTAAAATTTTGTAATTAATTACCTCTGATTTCCTGAGAGTTTTATTCGATAATATAAAGTAACTTTGTAATTTATTCTATATGTCTATGATCAATATTGAAAGAAGAAAACCCTAGATCAGTGTTATTAGGATATCTCTACAATAGGGATCGGAAGTGATAATAATTTTTACCCTATATTAAACATTTTACTTCCAATGAAAGTTATCATGAAAGTTGTTTTGGTTTCATGGTTAAGGGATGTCTACACGAGGGCAGTCTGCTTTATTAAGGGATGCCTTGGGCGGGGGACTTCCTGAGGGGTTCTAACGCGTATTCGGGTTACATTTGGAGTAAACAATTGCTCGGTAGCCCAGAACTCTAAACCTACACACTTCAGCAGTTTACCAAATTGCCATGAATTTAGGAAAAATTAATTATGACGCAAAAGGTTATTAAAAAAATCTTTCTTTTTAAGCTTTATAAGATAAACTTATAAAGCCTTTTCTTTTTATAAAACTAGAAACTTTCAAAATAAACTTTAAAAAGAACTTCCTGAAATACTCAAGAATGACGATAAACAAAAAATTGGAACGATAAATTATCAAATATTGATCTTCATACCTGAATAAAAGACAATTAAAAAAAGGATGCAATAATCTATTTTAACAATCAATGTAACTTTATGTAAAGCTGTGAGAGTTACTTAATTATGAAAAAGGAAAACATTATTCACTTTATTTACCAAATAAAGCCTTTTTTGCATAAAATATTTTGCATTGCTTAAAATAAAGAAACAAAAGTTTTAAAGAAGCCCTATTATTCAAAAGCTTTAACTAGTACAACAGATTTGATATTGAAAATATTGTTTAACCAAGGGCATAAAAAACTAATTTTGTTTGAATTAAACAACCCTGACAGTGGACAATTTTTTTTACAACATTTTGTCAAGGGGAAGAATGGAGTTTCCTTCTACATTTTTAGCTGGATCGGTTAATACGACCCGACGAACAAATTTTTAAAATGAAAAGATTTTGAGACAAAGTTGGGGGACAAGTGCCCCCCTGTGTTCCCCCAATACTACGCCTATGCTTCATATGTATTATATGCTTAAGAAGACTTAATAACATTAGCTTTAAAAGATTGTTTAACAGAGTTTGAAATGAAGTTGGGGGGGGAGAGCTCCCCCTGCACCCCCCCCGAAACTGCTGCTATGATTCATATGTATTATACGCTTAGGAAAATCAAATAATAATAGTAAGGAAGAGTTTATCATTGCTTCCAGACCTACTGAAATTTTGGAGAGGTACAGGAAAGGTTTGCGGGGGGCACATATCGGATTTAAGAGCAGAAAAGGGAAGTTTTTTTTTACATTTTCAAGCAAATTTTTACTTAAAAATTTTTTTGTGATGAATTTTGAGGGGGGGGCACAGGGGGGTAGGTGACCCCTTGTGCCCCCTCCCGACGCTTTCCCTATGGTTCATATTATTACGTGCTTAGGAAACTCGGAAACCCTAATAACAATAGCTTTCTCACTCCCAGATCTACTGAACATGAAAGTTTACCCCTTTATGCCAAAACAAAAGAAATTTGGCATAAAACACAATTAAATATATTCCTCATGCATATTACAAAACAAAGAATTTTATGTCCAATTTTTAGTAAAAATTAATCATTTGGGCGTTCTTACCGTTCGCGTTTTTTCAGTCCAAGTTTTTTCCCCACACCTGGCAAATTATAGCTGATCAGCCAACCCCCAAAAACTGTGAGAAAATCTAATCCTAACTATTAAAAACTCCATCCCTACTAACTAAAATGATAAAATAACCTCCCGTAACAACACTGAATTCCACTCACAAATCAATAAATTAAGAGATATCGTATTTTTTCTCCAGTCCTACATCCAATGACGACATTCTCAAAAGCAATTTATCCCCAGATTTCTTCCTATAAGCTCTCATCTCATCTCACTAATAATGAATGACCTTTCAGTCTCCTTTGGAATGTCAACCGTCCCCCGGCATCAACTAGTACAAGACTATCTTTCCACAGGAAGTGAAACAGGTACCTCTTTATATCCCCCCACCCCCTGTAATTCTCAGAAAGCCTATGTTCTTCACTCGATCAATGGAAGCGGGTTCGGACAGAGAGGACCGAGACCGACTTCGAAACCGAATGACCGAAATGAATGGATCCGGACAGAAATGACTGATTTCGGAACCAGATGAACGAAAGGACCGGGTCCGGACCCAAATGACTGATTTCAGAGCCAGATGAACGAAACGAACGGGTCCGGATCCAAATGACCGAAAGGAGCGGATCCGGATCCGGTCCGGATCCGGAACCGGACCGGGTCCATTTTTAGAGATGGATCCGCTCCGGACCCGGTCCATGCTCGGATCCGTTCCTCCGGACCCGTTCCGGTCGGAACGACACACCACTAGTTTGGTCACCTTAGTGTACAGACATTCAATAAAGTATCCGACTTTGAGTCAAATTTCCCCTTTCAGTTTTGTTAATGATTAATCACCTTTCATGAAGAACCATGCTTTAAATATGAATTGACGTACGAAAATTTTCTTGCCCTCGAATACTTTTTTTGGAAGGTGTACACCGTCCAAAAAAAGTATTTGAGCAAGAGAGAAATTTCCTACGCTTAGTTTCGTATATTAAAAATTATTTATAATAGAATAGGAATTAGGCTATGTATATATATGACTTTTCATATTTCTCTCAAGTTGTGCGTTTTTCAAAACTCATTATTATCGCAAATCTAAAATAGGAAATTTCTCTCTTGCTCGAATACTTTTTTTGGAGGGTGTACATGGTAATATACACTCATGTCCATAAATTAAGGATAATTCAGAATCACACAGAAATTGATCTCTAAAATAAAAATTTCACCTGTGGAATGATCACACACATCTTGAAGAAGAATATGCAAATTACAGGAAACCACCAGATGGCGTGGATGGTACGTCACAATGACGAGAGTGTAAGAGAGGGGTATATAAGGAATGGTGGCAAAGAAGTAAAATTGTTCACAAGCGCTGTGAAAGCCTTTCAGTGCAAAAACCGCATAGTTATGGCACAAAGGAGGCATTTGGATGATGTTTTACGTGGCAGAATTATCGGACGACTGGAATGTGGACGTACCCAGCTGGAAGTATCCGAGGAACTTGGAATCGCCCAGAGTGTCATCTCCAGGCTTTGGCAACGATTCCAAGATGATGGTAATGTGAGTAGACGTTACAGCACAGGTCGCCCCCGAGTTACAACGCCGAATGAGGACCGCTATTTGGCAGTTACTGCCAAAAGAAACAGACGGAGTACAGCATCAGACCTGTCTCGTCAGCTCTCTTCAGCTACCGGTACGACAGTTTCAAGGCAGACCGTGTACAGACGCTTAGGGCACATTGGTCTATATGCTCGTAGGCCTGTCAGATGTGTTCCACTTACCGCAACTCACTGTCGCCTGCGATTAACCTGGAGTAGAGAGCATGCATTGTGGACACCGCAACAGTGGTCTTGTGTGATGTTTTCCGACGAGTCCAGGTTTAGTTTGGAGTCTGATTCTCGCCGGACATTCATCTGGAGAGCGCCAGGTACCCGTTACCACCAAGAGAACACCATTGAAAGACACCGTTACGGTGGTGCAGGATGGCTCGTTTGGGGAGGAATTATTCTTGGTTCCAGAACTGACCTGCATGTTCAGAGTGTAACGATGACAGGCCACATCTATCGGGATGTCATTCTGGAACAACATGTACGTTTGTTTCGGGGCGCCATGGGTGCTGAATTTGTGTTTATGGATGACAACGCCCGTCCTCACCGTGCAAACATTGTAGACGAATGCCTTCAATCGGAGGATATCACCCGTATGCATTGGCCAGCATACTCACCGGACTTGAATCCAATAGAGCATGTGTGGGATATGCTTGGCCGACGAATTGCAGCCCGTCAACCCCCTCCCACCTGTCTACCGGAACTTCGGAGTGCATTGCTTGATGAGTGGTGTAATATTCCCCAAGATCAGATTGATCATTTGATACTCAGCATGCCTAGGCGTTGTCAGGCCTGTATTGCATCGTCCGGGAGACATACTCCGTATTAACCATCCTACTAACCATGTTATACTGTTTTTTGTAAATAGGTTCTTTTTTGAAATTTGGTCAAGGGAGTAAAACTTGCAATTTTTATTAATTATGTCAAACATATAGCATCTTTTTTGCTCTTTACTTTTTGTTTAATAAATAGACTTTACAAATAAGTCAAATTTGTTTTGCTTCTTTCTCTTTCTTTGCCTGAACTTCATTATCCTTAATTTATGGACCTGAGTGTGTTATGTCCCCAATAAGTCCCGAAAAATTTTTCTAGTGTCCCCCAAATTTTTTTAGATTTGAGGGGAAAAGCTTGATTTGTCCCCAAATTTCCGTTTTTAAATATGGTCGCCTTACCTTATGTGAGATTAGTTTTTGGTTTCAGCTGTTTGGACCCAAGGGATTATTTGAAAAACTTTCTAGTAGAAAAAAAGCTGTTTTCAAAAGAAGCTAGAATATTTGTCATTTAAAAAAAAAATAGCTTTTTATAAAAAATTTTTTTCTTCATTGTCGATTTTTTTTTTAAAAAAGTTAATAATAATTAAATACTAAAAATAATTTAAAAGATCGTACTTTTTTTAAAAGTGTGGAAGTTTTTAATGAAATTTGTACTATTTTTAAAAATCAGAAAACCAAAATCAATCAATGATTATTATTTAACGTGTTTTCAAAAAAGTAATAATTTTAGAAACTATTATTTTTTTTTTAACAAAGTTTTTTTAAGCGAAATGCGATATCATCGTCTTCTAAAAAATCTATTTTTAAGTATTTTTAAAAAACAGTAACTATTTTCCCAGCGGCTCTTTTAATGAGAAAAATTAATTTAAAATGGATACTGAATCCCTTTCAATAGGAGTGGCGGATGTAAAATACCGGGAGCAGACGAATTTTAGCCTCAAACTCAGACACCCGCAAAATGTCCATTCGCGTGCGGCCCCTCCCAACAAACGCAAGAGCGGGGGTTCTTTCGCAATAAAAAAAAGGGCCCGGACGGGGCCTAGGCGATCCCTACATTCCGCACCTCCTTGGGCCGGGGCCCCGCAATTCCCACT